>JAAKBH010000716.1:0-133861 GCA_019776075.1 Amaranthus palmeri
GATTATGTTTATTTAAGAATTTGTATTAGTGATTTGGGTATGAATTGGATGGATGATTGCTTTTGTAATATGATTATTATCAATGAAATGGTAACTATTTTGTCTATTTAATTTCTGTTATTGTATTATCTTGCTGCATATACAATCAATAATTTCTGTTATTATATATATATACACACACACAAACATATAATATATATATATATATATATATATATATATATATATATATATATATATATATATATATATATATATATATATATATATATATATATATATATATATATATATATATATATATATATATATAGATTTAGGATCAAATGAGAAGGGGTGTGAAAATGAGAAGGGTGAGAAGGATTTTGAGCCGTCGATTTTTTATATCAATGGTCAGGATGTATTCTATGCTTGCACGCGGTTCAATAGGTTATTTTTAGGCGTTTTAATCTTGGTTCAACTTTATTTTTTTCACCCCGGTTCAAGAATTTCAACAGGTTTGCTTGCTTGTGTCAGTATCTTTTCAGAATTCATTAATTGAATTGTACTCTTCCTTTCTCATCTCTTTAGCATGCTCTTTTCTTCTCTCCCAGAATTCATTGACCCAATTGTAGTTCTTAAATTTGCTTCATCTCTTTCAGAATTTTTCGAACATTAACTCAATTTCTTCATTATATTTTCGAAGATTAACTCAATTTCTTCATTATCTGTTCTAAGTTCTTCAAATTCTTTCGTTCAAGGATACATTCGATTATTATTCGGAGATGTCGCGATCGTCCGTCTTCTTCCGGTTCTTCAATTCCGTTCAAGGCTTTTGGTATGTGTTTATTTTAGATTTTATTATGCATTTTTGGTATTTATAGGTTTTATTGTTCAAGGCTACAAACAATTTTTCTTTTAGGTTTTAGTTTTCAATTTCATTGTTACTCTGTTTTTTTCTTGAAAGCTTTTGGGTTATTTGAAGCTGTGTTCTTAGATTATCACACAGTAACTCAATTTTATTTTTGATAATGACTTATATTTCTTTCTTTTTGTACCTTTTTCTCATATTATTTACATTGTTTGTCATATTTACTTTGTTTTTCAACATAGTAACATTTCTTTTAAACATAGTTACTTTCTTTTTTGATATTGTTTCCTTATGACTCATTAAGCTTATTAGCTCAATTGGTAGAGCACTCTGTTCGTTGTATGGAGGATGTAGGTTCAAATCCTACATAGGCTATCATTTGTATTACCTTCTTATATTCATCTTTTTGTATTTTTTTCTCATAATATCACATAATGCATCATAGTTACTTTCTTTTCCGACATAGTTTCTTTCTTTTTCAACATAGTTACTTTCTTCTGGACAACATTATTACTTTCTAGAAATAACACAAGAACTGGTAAATTTTAAAACTTATCTACACCATATTCACTTCTTAACCATTCCTTAGTTATTCATAAGCAAATTATACTTTTAAATTGATTTTTTCACACTATTCTCGAGTAGATAGATTTAGCCTAACTAGTAGGAGCCTATGTAGGATTTGAACCCACATCCTCTGTGCAATGTAAACACAAATACACAGTGCTCGACCAAATTGAGCTAATAGGCTTATAAAAATCATATACTATATAGTAATCTTTTTTGAGGATATAGTAACCTTCTTTAAGAAAATAGTAATCTTTTATTAGGAATACTGATTTCTATCAGTTTTTCCCTAATTCTATCCCCAAAGCATGATATTATGACATTAAGATGAAGAACACACAAGTTAAAACCCAGAAGTAGTCTAACAAATTAAAACGAATAACAAATTTGATTTTCAAAAGCCAAAAAAAAAAATCAAAATACCGTATATGTAAATCGAAAACCTTAAATGTAAAGAAAAATATAAAATTGAGTGATATAAACTAGTTTTCCCCCAATTCGAAAATAACCCTAAAATGCACCATATCAAAAATCAAAACAAAAAATGAGTAGAAAACTTACTTGATTAATAGTAATGATAAGAAAAATGTCTTGAATTGATTAAAGAAAAGAACAAATAGAGGTTTGTTTTTACTGATTTTTGAAGAAGAGAAGGTTTCAAAATAGGTTTGTTGTTCATGGAAGAAAGAGAAAGAGAGCATGATGAAAGAAAGAGGCGCTCAATTCTTTTGTCCTAATCTCACCGGTTCAACCCAATTATTATCAGCCGTCAGATCTTCTCAATATCAATGGCTCAAAATTCTTCTCATCCTTCTCATTTTGATACCCCTTCTCATTGGATCCCTCCCCTATATATATATATATATATATATATATATATATATATATATATATATATATATATATATATATATATATATATATATATATATATATATATATATATATATATATATATATATTAAAAATTAGGGAAATATATATAAGAAAAGGGAAAGAAAACACCACACTAATATATGGGAACCCTTAGACCACCGGCATAATAAACTCCTTGAGGGGAAAAAGCCATTGGATAAAAGGCCACACAAAACAGCATAGGGGTGGGATATGCTAAAAGATTTCAAAAACACCAATAAAACTGTCCTACCACCTTACACACCATTAAAGATGGTCTAACACCTTACACACCAAAGAGCAATAAGTTCGTAAACACCAACCAATGAAAAACAAAAGTATCACCAACCACCTAACTATATGCCTAAATTGGGACAAGCTTCACCACGGTATATGAATAATCAGCTCCTCACACCTTAGTACAATAGTAGACAACCCACCAAGCGCCAACAGACCATCAATTACAAAAACTCTACAACTCGCAACTTGCAAATCTTGCTACCACACCATATTCACCACCACTAAACCATTCCTTAAGCACCAAATCGGATCCACCAAGGGAGCTTCACACCACGAAAGCAGTCATTGTACCCATTCAACGATTAACACACCAGAAGTAACACACGAGTAACACACCACATCCATCAGAGAGTGGAGCCCCCAATGTCAAGACACCCAGAAGCGACCCCACCACCTCCGAAATTGCCAGCACCAAAACTGCAGACCAACCCAAAACTAACTCCCTAGACCGACAGCACACAACCCCCCTGCACCACCAATATCACCAAGCCCAAACGACAGCCTCCCCTTAAAACCCAGCAAAATAGCAGCCCACAGACAAGCAAGCTTCGAATAGAATACCATACCCCCTGACAAAAAGGATCCCACAACCAGCTCTTTAAAGCTTCAACCAGAAGATAAAACGCCGTCAAACACCACACACTAGAAACAAACGTTCAACACCCACCATCAAAGGCAAAAAACCACCAGAAAACTAGACGTCCAACCAAGCTCTAGAAAACGTAATCAAAGAGGCGGACCACAGACCTTCCACAACCAACACCCAGAAACAGAGCACACCCAAAAAAAGGAATCAACCCCCAAATCCTAACACCTTAAAGGAGAGCACAAACTACACCCAAAAACAGAGCACAATCACCCAAAACCTAACCCCAAACAACCTACACCACCATCCCTAAAACCAGCTACCCAAAGCCTAGCACCCGAAAACCATGAAATCAACCCCCACATCAGGCAGCACCCAGAATCTAAGAACCAGGCCCGATCCCGAATTTTTGGTGGCCCATGGTCGAGATTAGAAATTGGGGCCCTTATCGGTATCGCTAAAAGTTTTCCATCCACTAGTGGAAAAAAGCTTATTGGCTGCGGGCTTTTTAGGGGTATTGGCTGCGGTTTTGTCTCGCAGCCCTTGGAGTAGCAGCAAATAAGATAAAGTTATTGGTTGCGGACATAATGCCCGCAGCCCATACCCCATTTTCAAAAATTTTTTATTTTTTTTTAAATTTTCGTTTTAATTTTTTTTGCATTTCATTGAAGATCGAAAATAAATCCAAAAATTAAAGAACAACAAATCTAAAATTTACTTATACAGAAATGAAATAAGTTGATAGACAGAAATTGCCCAGAAATCTAATTTAAAGAACAACAACAAAATGATATTACATATCTAAATTTAAAGAACAACAACAAAATGATATTACAGATCTAAAAACGAAATAAAAACGAAAATAAAAACGAAATAAAAACCAAGGTCATTGAGTAATCCTCTCTTACACTTGAAAAATGAACCCAGATTAGGCTCGAAATTACAGATCTAAAAACGAAATCTAATTTCTAAGTTGATATTACAGATCTAAAAACGAAAATGAACAATGAAACTTCTAATTAAACGAAAACGAAATAAAAAACGCCAAAACCCAGAAATCCTTGAACTTGAAGATCTTGAAATGAACCCAGAAATTAGCAAAAATCAAAACGAAATTAACAAAGATCTTGACCCATCTACTTCAAATGAACCCAGAAATTAACAAGATCTTGAAATGAACCTAGAAATGAACCCAGAAATTAGCAAAGATCTTGAAATGAACCCAGAAATTAGCAAAGATCTTGAAATGAACCCAGAAGACCGGTTTTATTCCTGAAAAATCGATTGCAATACTGAAATGTAAACGGGTTTTGGGCTGAAATTAGCAAAAATCGAATACAAAAAAATCGAAGAGATCGAACACTTTAATTCTCGAAGAGAGAAGACCATAAATCGATTGGAAGAGCAAGTTTAATTCTCGAAGTTTAAACGGGTTTTGGGCTGAAATTAGGAAGAGATTTTTTAGTTTGAGATTTGAGATTTTTCAGGAAGAGAGAAGACCATAAAGGCGCCGTTTTATTAGGAAGAGAGTTAGGGTTTTTAGGCTTTAGCTAGGGTTTTATTTTAGAAGAGGGAGGCGCCTTTTTATTAGAGTATACTGAAACGGGTTTTGGGCTGGGCTTTTGCTGCGGACAATAAGTAAACCGCAGCCCATGACTATATTTCACTTATTGGCTGCGGACTTTTAAGCAAACCGCAGCCTATTTCAATTTTTTATTTAATTTTATATATGGGCTGCGTATACACTAAAACCGCAGCCAATAGCTTTTTTTCCACTAGTGATCATAATATTTTTTATCGGATCCACAAAAAGATAAATTACTTTGTGATTCTTTTATTTGTTGAATTAATTTCGTTTCTTTATTCACAATAAGATGTATATTTTCATGGCAACATTATTATTATATGTTATCACAAATTCTTCAATGAGACACTCTCACCGTGAAACGGTGTCCTACAAGACATACTGGTTAATAACATAAGTAAAATTAAGATGAAACAATATGACCTGATTCTTAAGTACCGAGTACCAAACTCTCTCAAAATGCAATCTTTTTAATTCAATGAATAGTGAACATTACATGCTAATAATATTCCACTATTATACTTTTAATTCTTTAATTTTTTTTTGTTTTTTTAATATTTAAGTATAAATTTAAACCTATCAAAATTTTAAAATATGAGGCCCTAGGCGTTTGCCCCACCCGCCCTGGGTCAAATACGGCTCTGCTAAGAACATTAACTCCAACTCCATTGACACGACTAAGGCAGAACCTACCAAAAAGCATCTCGTACCACCAAGACAAAGCAGAGCATAACCCCGCAAACCCCCTATAACCTAATAACTCAGAAAACTCCAAAACTTCTTTGAAAAGACCAAAAGCCAACTGACAATGGCGGCCCAGAAACCACGAGACAAACAAGAAAGAGACTACCAAAAAACCCACCGTCCAAAACCAGCACTGCAACTCCAGAACTGGAAACCCACGAGACAACATCGATAACACCCAAAAGCGCAGCCCAAAGGACTTCGAAGAAGACACCCACCATCACCAAACCAGATCTGGAAACCCGCCTGAAAACTCCAGATCTGGAAAAACCCCTCCAGAAACCCCACCATACAAAACCAAAAAAACCATGCCCAAACCCCAGCAACCCACATCAAAACACCAAACCGGCAACAAGCCGCCGAGAAACACCAGCCCATGGAACCCAAAACTCAAAGCCAAAAAGAAAACAAAGCAACAACTGTAAAACACAAAAGTAAGCAAAAAAGAACATGAAAAAACCTAAAAACCGTCGAAAGACAGCCACCTAGAGAAGCGCACCACCTAGAAAACCCAAAATCACCAGCCGCCGACCGCCGAATACCCGTGAGGCCCGCCAAGGGGAGGAAAACCTAACCCTAAGATATGTTCACTATGTGTGGCTTTAACACAAGTTTTGCATCGGTTTTTTTTGGCTTGAGATATGTTCACTATGTGTTGATGAGGTAGCTGTTGACTATGGGTTCTCGTCAAGGTGAAGATTGTTGGGAAAATGGTGACTCAAACACCATTAAAGAAGGTGAATCAAGAAGATGGGTCAAAAATATGGGATGCGCGGGGCGCGTAGAATATTGTGGGGCGCGGAGCACCTGCTGTCTCGGTGCGCGGGGCGCGGAGAACTCCGCGGGGTGCGGAGTACGTTCTGTCCAAAAGCGCGGGGCGCAGAGAACTATGCGGGCTGCGCATTTATGGTTACATTTTTGCACAGGAGTAGTTTCTTTCCCATTTCTTGGCCAGTTACTTGTTTTTGTTAAGCCTTAACTTCTTTTTCTTGGTGATTAATATAAATAGTCTCCATTTATTCAGGGCATAATTCACAAAATTAGAGAGATCACAAGAGAGCCATTATTTTCTGTGATCGGTTCTTGATTCATCTTGTATTCTTTGCATACATAGTGAAATAGTTTGATCTCGGTGCTGGTGGACGTAGCTATCACATTGATAGTGAACCACGTTAAATTTCTTGTGTCTTTTCTTATTGTTTTATTTGAATCTTTATTGTTTCAATATTGTTTTACGATCTTGGCTTCCGCTGTCGCACAACAGTGTGAAAATGCCAAGTCGCGGCTCGCGAAATGCTCAAGAAAAGTTTCGTTTTTTGGAACGCACAGGTTGCGACCCGCGACTTGACTGATTTTTGCGGGATTTTTCTTGTGATGTTCTATATTTTCATTTGTTGGTTTTAATTATAACTTCCAACAGTTATCATGGTTATTTTTAACCATGTTCTTTGGGATGAACGAGTTGATTGAAAGGCGACATTAGTACGTGAATTGACCTCGTGTTTCATGAAGTGATACTTTGCTTCGTGAAGTAGTGTGAGCTATTCTATAAATATAGGATGCTTTTGTGTTATTTTACACATGAATTTTCTTATTCTCTTCTCTTCTCGAGCACTTCAAATTGAGAACTTGCAATCTTGGTTGTGATTTTCCTTATTTCCTTCCATTTAAGTTTTTCTTATGTTATTCTAATCCATGTGCTAGGAGATTAGTGTGATTCTTTGTATCTCAGAACGTAATTCCGGTTTGTTCCCAAGCACCGTGGTAGGGAGGAAAATAACGTTTTAGGTAAGAGCATTTGGCCTAGAATTAATATAAAGTTCCAACAAAATCTTCTTGTTACTTTAATCGTGTTGAAGATCGGTGTATCGGAGATCTCGGTGGTGTATATAAGCAAGGTTCTTGATCGTCATATATAATTTGGATTTTCAATCACAAACTTGTATCTTTAATTTATGGTTCTTTTATAAATTAAAGTACATTTTTTAACAGAGAATGACTGAATGATCTAGTGGAGGTTGGGAGTGGTCTCTGCATCTTATACACTTCTTTAGTCTCTATATTAGGATCAAATTGCCCTTTTTCAAATCAATAACAATTAATCAAATTCCTAAAAATATAATTGCAATGCAGATGACCAAGTGGTGAGATTAGTTTGTACTAATAATGTTGACTTTATCCAATAAAGGAATATGATTGAATTTATGTGAACAAAAGCAAAGCAGTGTGTCATCACTCATCAGTGCTTAAACTTTTTAAAGACAGAGCAGATTAGGATGAGAAACATCACAAAGAAAAAAGATGTGTAAAAGGGAAGCTCAACAATAATATATGCACTCAGAATAAGACTATACTAATAAAGAAATTTAAAGTAAAGACAGCATTTTCTTCAGTGGGTTTCATATTCACTTATTCATATTCTTGCCCACCACAAACCCCCAAATAGTAATACTATTTTTGCATTGAGTGTTTGTTTACATTACATCTATCATAATTTTCTCTGTTTCAATTTGCTTGCAACACTTTTCGTTTTTGGATATTTTATACTCATTCCTAATCATCCAATGTGTTTCATTTGACTTCACCGTTTTTTAGGTACATTGTTTTTTAAATTTTAAATAAGGGTAAAGTGGGTTTAGTAAGTGTAAAGGTGTGAACAAGTTAAGTTTAGTAAGGAGAAATCGTTAACGTTAACATGCCTAAAATACAATTAAGACATTTAGGATGACTTGACCAAATAAGGAAATAAGACACTTAAGGTGAATATGAGGGAATATTATTTACAACATTACTCTTTTTGACAAAAAGTAAATATGCAATTCTCTATTTTACCTCTACTTTATTCTTTTAAAATGGGTTAAATTGTCATTTTTCTTAATATTGTGCAAAGTTGGTATGTTACAACTAAAACGGAATAGAGGTAGTAATTGATATGTCTCCTTCTCCCACTCTCTTAAAATGACTTTCCATTATCCCAGATAGGCATTTAGCACAAACACTTGTATAATTTCATCTTTTTCTTCCATTTCTAAAAAAGATCATCTTTTTCTTCCTTTATTTTCTAATATGTCAATTTTTATTGATTTGATTTTGGTATGACATGTGGGTCCCTTGCAATATCACATAATCATTTACATCATCATAATCCTCATGATATTATTCACTTATTCTTGATCATGTTAGCCTATTTCTTCTTCTGTTTTCTTCTCCTGTTTTTTGGTGAAAGGGTACACGACTCATGGCGCAACCAAGTAAGATTTTTTTGCTTTTAATATATTGCGTGCCTCTTGTTTTGTTTGTTTGTCCTTATGTCTCTGAATATTTGGTAAGTAGGCTTGTATTTTTATTATGTGTTAACTTTATAGTAACAAAATATTGGTTATAATAATCATTTCTACCATATTAGTGGATGAGATGTTGTATTTTTGTTATTTAATTTATGATATGTTTGGGTGAAAGAAAGTGAAGGGAAAAGAATTGGAGAGACAAAAAATCTAGTATTTGAATAACAAAATAAGAGTGAATGATTTATAAGGGGGATTAGAAAGGATTACAATAATAACTTTTGTTAAGGTTTCAATCTCTGCAAAGTTGAAAACATTTGTAGGAAAAATTCACGTCTCCGTTATTTCCTTTTGCATCCCTCAAAAAAAAGTTGCTTTTCTAGTATCTCTTCCCTTCCATTCCCTTACTTCCCTTCCCCGTTTCTTTTCATTCTTTTCGCTCCATAATTATTATCCAAACATAGTGTTATCAAGTATAGGGTTACTCACATTCAGTCCTATAAATCCACTTAGATGGGAGCCATTTAATAGAATTAGGATAACGACAAAATAAAACAATGAATGAGGTTATATGTACAATCTTGTGTTATTGTGGCACACATTGAAAAGGCACTCATAAGAAGGGATCCTACTTTACTGAAGCTGAAAAGTTATGCTTGCTTGTTTTTCAGACAAAAGAGAGAGTTTTTGGTTCTATTTTAAATTTTCAGAGCACATATTGGCAAGGGTAATTCTAAACTGGTTCGTATTCATCTTGCTGCTAAGAAATGGGACTTCAACCTCAGCTCCAGATGTCGAAGGTAACTTCTTCCTGTGTCTTTTTATGTCTTTACAAACTACAGAACGGGTGTTTCGAGCAATCTATTTATTAAAATTCAACGTATTAGATGATGAAAACTAGGATGTTCAGATTCTGATGTTTCTTTAAGTGGGAGAAAATGCATCATGTAATTTCTGATAACATTTTATTAAGAAGGAATTTGAGTGTCCGACTGTGGAGTGTTAGCATTAAGATGTATCATAGAGTAAATATAGAGTTGATGTAAAACATGATTGTGAGTTTGTATTTGTGTGGATTGTTAGGTGAAGCTTTGATTGATTTCTGGAAGGCTTTGAACGACACGGACAATAGGATTAAAGATTGGAATATTTTTTATGTGAGTCCTTGCTCAGGATGGTCTCATGTTACATGCTTGAACGGACATGTCAAATACCTGTAAGTATTCTTTCTTAGCCTCCCAGGACTCCATTTTTCATGTAATTAGACACCCATCAGATGTATGATGATGATCTTCTTTCATGCTTGAACTGACCTACCTGCTTCATTGATGCAGAAGCCTTGGTTCTCTTGGATTTTCTGGGACTGTTTCTGCTGCAATGTGCAAACTCAAGTTCCTCAATAGTTTGTAAGGAATTTTACTTCACCTTTATATTCATCATAGTGTTGAGCTGCATTAGTAATAACAAATTTAACAAGCATTCCAATCTAATGCATATATTCTCCATACTGAAATTGTTGCTTGAGTATTTAAAAAGATTAGGCTAATATTTCACCAGAAGTGCGCAGATGCTCTATTTGGTTCATTCAACCCAAAAGCAATCCTTATCACCAAAGTTGTTAAAATAGGAATATTGAAATCATTCAGACTTGTAGAATCAAAGCGGTAAAAATCATATTATTTTACAATTAACTTAAATTTGCTTTCTAGTCATAGTTATTCACCTCAGAAGTTTAAGTTTATTAATTAAAGTTTCATTCACTTCATTTTTGAGAATGAAATAGAAAAATATATTTAATACTATTAGTTTAAATCTCCATAATGATGAATAAATTTATTTTTTATAAATTAAGATGATGGATCGTTAAATTGTAAGAAAAATTAATGAAAGATGACACATAGAAAAATTCAATTAAATAAGAATAAATTTGTAGAATCAAATTGTTAAATCGTATGATCGTAGAATCGTGTTATGATTTTATCTCTACAAATTTTATTTTAATTAGAATTGTAAGATTCTACCAAAGATTCGAATAGCTTTGCTTAATTTCGGATCGTGCAATCGTAGAATTGTGTATCAGAATCGTGATTTTAATGACTATCACTCCTTCTGCAAGAGGGTGATACCTCCTTGTGCTGTTGGGCCTAAAACCAAATGAAAATTGTGAATTATGGAGTTATGGACAGTGTCTTTCCTTGACAAGAACACTACTTTAGAAGTGGATTGTTACATTGTCAACTTTAGTATTGGTGGGGCCACCTTCCTAGAGGGGTAGTGGCCGGGGATAAAAGGGAGGCAAAAAACTAACTAGGACAGATACGAATTCAGTACATGAAACTGATGAAAACATTGATAGAGGGTTTGAATAACTTTTTCTTAAATTATGAATTAGGAATCTAATTTTTTTAGAAGTATACATACAATAAATTTCTACCAAAAGCGCTTGTGGCTCAATAGATAGAGCATCTGCATGTGAAGCAAAAAGTTTGGGATTTGATCCCTACTAGGCGCAGGTATCATTTGGGGTTTTCTTGACCGCACGCATCTCTCTTTACTCCTTCATTGGGAGAACAGGTATGATTTGTCCGCAACTTTCAGGAAAAAAAAAACCTCACCTGAAATCTGCCTTATGCAGGATACTGGAAGCATTTACATACAATAAATTATTCTCATTGAAGAAGATAGCCTGGCAATCTAAAAAACTTTTTTTTTTTTGTGAAACCTTTTGTGGGAAAAGTAGCTTCTTGCTACTATCCACATATAATGGTCCTGTATTTTGTTCCAGTTTCAGTCAGTGAAGAAATGGAAATTGTTGTTACCTTATATAGAAATTTAGTCCACCATGACCACCAATCTATATGATGTGGACAACTCTTTTACCTATTTCCCCCACATACACACTCCCTTCCTTATTCATTTGATCTTTATCCCTATAACTTTATTTTCAATCAATTTTCTCACTTACTTTGACACTAAGCACTACAAAAAAAGAACTTTATTTAGGGATGAAGATCATAACAAATGAACAGTTTTATACTTATAAATTTGTTGGGCGACTCTATATAAGAAAGATCTGAACCATAATAAGTATCTTTTATTTTTTGAAGAACTAATAAGTATCGTTTATGACATGTAGGCCGTAGCAAAATCAGAAATGAGGCCTCTCCTATATATTTTTAAAACATAATTATAGAATAAAAAATATAGAATATCTAATATATAAATGTATTGCTCACAAAATAATACATGTCTTAAAAAAATCACAAAAAGTGTTTTCTCATGAACATGGAGAAATCTCCTCATAAAATAGCTTCTTATCAACACCAACAAAACAAACCAAAAAAATCATTAAAGTGGTTTGTATTTTTGCTATCAACTCTTTCTTTATTGATAATAGTTTTAAATCATTCAACCTTTCATGCAATATTAAGTATTATAAGTTTTAGCTTTGAAAAAACTTCTTTCACTGATGCCACAATTATAAGCGAAGTTAAAAAAATTTGTATTAAGTAATTAAGATATTTGTGAAATAATCAGTCGACTTTACAAACTTTGAGTATTCGTCACCCTTCTTTTCGTTGGTGCAGGGAATTGCAGGATAATAATCTTTCAGGTAATTTACCTGATTGTCTGAGCAGCTTGGTGAACTTGCAGAATCTGGACTTATCCAACAATAACTTTAGTGGTCCAATACCAACTACTTGGGCACAATTCTCCAATCTTAAGCATCTGTAATCCCCACTTCTCTTTTCTAGGAATAACTTATTTTCTGCTCAATTTGCTAATTGATAACATAAGAAAAATCAATCCCTCACCGTTGGTGTTTTTTTTACGCAGGGATCTTTCAGGAAACGATTTGAGTGGCGCAATCCCATCACAACTCTTTTCTGCTCGAACATTCAAGTAATTACTTTTTGGAATTTTATATGTTTTCTCGTCTTTTAGATGTTCGGAACTTGCTACATGTTCCAACCGCCTTTAAGATATGGATTATACACACGCAATTTAATGCAGTTTATATTCAGTTTCACAGGAACAAGACTTGAATGTGGTGCCAGATATCAGAAACCTTGTGACTCAAGCTCTTCACTTAGAGGTATATTCTTTACTCTGGCCCTAGGCAAATGCCTACCTTGCCTTTGATCGGGAACGGCCCTGCATACTCTCTTGCCCATCATCTCATCATATTCCTTTTTATTTGGTTGTTGATTTGTGTTAAATGTTACGAAATATTTCCAGTTACAAGAAGAAAATCAAAAATCGATCTTATCATGATTGCTGCTAGTTGTGGTGCATTCTTCCTCTTGTTATTGGGAGCTGCCTTCACATATCGACGACATCAACTGCTTAAATTCGAAAAGGAAGTATTTGAAGATGTTGCAGGTATATTATACCGCTTTCCTATCAACTGCACTATAGTAATCCAACGAGCAGCCCCTGCTGCACCCACTGACTTGCTTCACGTTGTTGCCTTTTTCGAGCAATACTCCATCCCATGCTTTGACTTGTTCAAGGCATGGTTCCTCACCTCAATGGAACCTCAAACGCTCAATGTTAAACACCTCGTTAATCTTTTAAACCTTAAACCATCGCAATACGACACATCTTCATCAACCTTCTCCAAAGTGCAAGAGAAAGCATGTTCGGTTATATGTTTAAAGTTCACGTATTTATTAAGCATGTTGTCATTTGCACTAACAACAATGTATACTGAGATATTTGACTCTTCAAAAATTTTAGGCGAAGATGAGTGTAAAATCTGCTTTGGACAAGTGAAAAGGTTTTCATGGCGTGAGATACAGATCGCAACAAGCAATTTTAGTGAAAGTAACATCATCGGCCAAGGAGGTTTTGGGAGGGTTTACAAGGGCAAACTGGCAGACAACACTAAGGTGGCTGTGAAGCGCCTAACAGACTATCATAATCCAGGTGGCGAGGCTGCGTTTCTGAGAGAGGTCCAGCTGATAAGTGTTGCAGTTCACAAGAATCTCTTGCAGTTGATCGGATATTGTATTACCACTTCTGAGAGGATCCTTGTTTACCCATACATGGAAAATATCAGTGTTGCTTATCGCTTAAGAGGTGTTGAATTGATCTTTTCTGCAAGCGTTTCCTTGTATTCTGTGTTCCGTACTCATATGAAATTGTTTTTCTGTGATAGATCTAAAGCCTGGCGAGGAAGGTTTAGACTGGCCAAAGCGGAAAAAGATAGCATTTGGGACAGCGCATGGCCTTGAATATCTACATGAACATTGTAATCCTAAGATCATACACCGTGATCTCAAGGCTGCAAACATTCTTCTAGATGATAATTTCGAAGCCGTCATTGGGGATTTTGGGCTTGCAAGACTGGTCGATGCAAAACTAACCCATGTTACTACTCAAGTACGAGGAACTATGGGTCACATTGCTCCTGAATATCTATCAACTGGAAAATCCTCGGAAAAGACTGATGTGTTTGGATATGGTATAACACTTTTAGAACTCGTGACAGGTCAGCGAGCCATAGACTTTTCCCGTCTTGAAGAAGAAGAAGATGTGCTTTTGGTCGATCATGTAAGTTCCTTACTACTTTAACCTGATTTTCGCTGACTTCTCATTAAATTGATAGATCTAGAAAACTGATTATAATTGTTAATGGATGAATATATAATGGCTGTATGAGTGGTGGCTGGATTGATCAGATGCCCGATGACTGGTTCTTAGCTATGTTATTCAAACTCGAGTGCATGTGTTAGACTCAGATGCGTGTCCAAGTGTCAAACTCGGTTCTTTTTTCAAAAGTTTCTATCTTTTTTGTCTTAATTGGATTGTCAAGGTGTCATAATAATGTTAGAATGTCGAGTATTGGACACAAATAATTGAGGCGAAACGAAGAGTTTCACCATCATAGTCTCTTATACACGTCCATGTAGAACTTCCCAGTTGTTTTCCGTAACTGATCACTGGGAATCTGTGCTTTGCGATCTTATGTAGATCAAGAAGTTATTGAAAGAACAGAGACTGCATGATATAGTAGACAGCAACTTGAAATCATACGATCCCAGAGAAGTCGAGATGATAGTCCAGGTAGCATTGCTATGCACTCAAACAGCACCAGAAGATCGTCCAAGGATGGCAGAAGTGGTGAAGATACTGCAAGGAGTAGGCTTAACCGAGAGATGGAATGAGTGGGAGAAGCTCGAAGAAGCAAGAAACCAAGAAATGCAGTTATCGCTCATGACTCACCGACTTGCTTGGATGGATGAATCGATGGACGAGCAAGAAGCAATGCAACTATCAGCTGCAAGATGATAAGTATCCTTTATGTTCTCTTTTTCTGAATATGTATTAACCATCTAATTAAGCTCATTTTCTTCATCTTTTTGTAACTAATTTTTGATATAGGCAATCGTATATATAGAAAACTTGACATGTTTATGTATAGTGTATGAAATATTCGTATAGAAACCGCAAGGGCGTTGTTGGGTGTGCTTAGCTCTAGATGCACCCAAGTGCATGTAACAAATTTGCATTAGCTATAAGCTAAACTAGATGAAACTTGTATGACTACAAAATATCCTAATCCATTTTTGTTATGAATAGTCTTTTATGCTTGTTCGGAGTAAAGGAGACGAGGGAAAAGAAAAGTACGAGGGAAATTAAAGGGGTGAAAATGATAATGGAAGAAATTTCCTTCATTTGGACGATACATACGAGGAGATGAGAAGGTGGGATGAAAATTGGATGGATAACAAACAAATGAATAATACTTCGATCATTTCTCTAGTACTGATCTGTGGTTTATTAAAACGAATTGAGTTGTTGATCGTCAAAATTCCATGAGTTAGTACTTTATATTGAGTTAATTTGTTTGTTGTACTGAACTTTAATTATAGATTTCATGCAATACGTTTTCTGACTTGTGACCTGAATAATATTTTTTTATTCTAAAATTTAATAATTTATTAGAAGAAAAAAATTTATATATATATATTAAATTAAAACTAAAAGAAATTAAAATATCTTTCCCCTCCAAACAAGATCCGCCTTCTATGTGACACCCACCTTGGCCAAGCTCCATGGTAACCACCAAAGCATGTCCTATACTCATTGTCAACACTTTTAAATTTTCGTGGAAATGGAAAATTGGAAATTGAATTTGTAAGAGGTACCTAACAAAAGTGGAAGCACTAGCACAAAAATGCCAAGAGAGGTTGAATAATATAGCTTTAGGATTAAATAACAAACTTTGACTATCTATAACTATTAAGATCATTTAAGAATGAAAAATTAATGCAACAAACACAAAGATTTAAGCTGATTCTAATAGCACAGACACTACAAAAAAAATGCAATTTTCCGACTAAAAATTACCGACTAATCGGAACAGTCGAAAATTACCGACTGTATTTCCGACTGACAGGCGTTAGTCGGAATTTCCAACTAAATTGCGACTAAATTAGTTTTTGGTCGCAAATTTAAATTGGAAAAAAAAAAATATTTCCGACTAATTTTGGATTGAATTTTAGTTGGAAAAATTTCGAACTAAAATTCAGTCGGAATTCGTTTTTTACAATTTTGTGCTAATTTGCAAATTGGTTTACAATTTTGTGCTAATTTGCAAATTGGTTTGTAATTGTAATGATTGTGTCTGCCAATATTATTACTCTGCCAACTAGGGATGGTCACGGGTCTTAGACTCTGTTGGACCCGTCCCAGACCCGCCCCTTTTTTAAGGGTATGAGACTTATTTTTTGAGACTCATCGGATCCGGGTCGGATCTGGATCTAAAAAATAATCAATAATAATAATACACTAATACAACTAATAATAAACTAATATGAGTTACAATATATGAGTAATAATATACTAATCAACTAATAATCCAAACTAATATGAGTTACAATATATGAGTAATAATACGACTAATAATAACTAATACGACTAATAATGCACCAATACAATGATAATGATAATAATAATAATAATAATAATAATAATAATAATAATAATAATAATAATAATAATAATAATAATAATAATAATAATAATAATAATAATAATAATAAACATATAATAATACGACTAATAATAACTAATAGGAGTAATACAACTAATAATAACATTAATAATAATAATAATAATAATGATAATAATAATAATAATAATAATAATAATAATAATAATAATAATAATAATAATAATAATAATAATAATAATAATAATAATAATAGTAATAATAATAATAATAATAATAATAATAATAATAATAATAATAATAATAATAATAATAATAATAATAATAATAATAATAATAATAATAATAATAATAATACTCTCTAGAAACGAACGCTTCTCTCTCTAGAAACCCCATCCTCTGGTCCCCATAGTTGCCCTAGCTTGGTGGAACCAGCCAAGGCAAGAGGGCCGGGGCAGCCAAGGAAGTCGGAGGCGCTGAAATCAGTCGTGGTGGCCACCCAAACCGACGGCCAGACTTCTAAAATGAAACGATAAGTAAATTGGCGGACAACACTAATGTGTCCCATACGCCCCAAATATCAAATTGTCCATCAGAATCTTGTGAAACCTTAATTTTGAAGGCTAGTGGTATCCCTACTGGAATTGAACAGAATGCAGTACCAATCCATCAATCCGGACAGGAAAGCCAATCCAGAATCGAAGGCATAATACACTCAAAACCCAACATTGTTAAAATTGATTTGTGTGATATTGAGGATGAAATTAATTACTGGGAGTCAGCTGTGGTGTGTTTTGTGGTCGGGGCAAATCCCCCTTTGCATGTCATAGATGGTTTTGTGTGCAGAATATGGAAGGATCTAGACATAGACAAGGTTGGTGTGGTGGACAAAGGAGTCTATATGGTTAGAATGCAATCAATTGAGTCGAGAGATAAGGCTTATGAATCGAATGGTGTGTTGTTTGACAATAAACCTTTTGTGATCAAACCCTGGACCCCAGAAATGTCAATGGATAAGACTAGCCTAGCATCCATGCCCCTTTGGATACAACTTCCCAAACTTAAAGTGGAATATAGGAGCGAAAGGCGTCTTAGGAAAATAGCGGGTATTGTGGGAAATGTAATCAAAGTGGACAATGCCACACGTCAGAAAGCTAGACTAAGATTTGCACGAGTCCTAGTTGAAATGAATACCAATGATGACTTCCCAGAGGAAATTCACTACGCAAATGTGAAGAATGAGTTGGTTACCCAACAAGTGGTCTATGAATGGAAGCCTATTCTCTGCAAAAAATTGGGTCACAATGAACAGGAATGCAGGAATGACAAAAGGAACCAAAAGGCCGAAAAAAGACCCTAGACCACAAAAAGATAAGGTTGGAGTGAATCCGAGCAACCCTAGGACTAGTAGATCCCCCTTCAGGGAGAGAAACCCTAGTTAACATCAACACCACGGTATCACCACACCCAACCCTTTTGATGCTCTTGCGTCGGAATTAGAGGATGGTATTAGGGAGAAAACCAGGTCTCAAAAACTTCCAATCAAAGCGCTGGGGGCTTACCCCATCGATGGCAATGAATATCATATTAACATGGAATATGAGGGGGCTAAATAAGGTTAGCAAACAGGCAGAAGTGGCGAGATTCATCAATAACCACAACATCAACTTGTTTAGCCTCCTCGAAACCAAGGTGAAGCGGCCTGGCCTAGGGGCCCTTTACCAAAGACTTTGTCCTACGTGGTGCTTCACTCATAATCTGGATTGGCATAAAGGGGGACGTATCATCGTGGCGTGGAAAAGTGAGGAGCTTAGGGTGGATATCAGACATTACAGTAGTTAGATTATTCATGTGGATGTGAACCCTTTTAATGGAGAAAAATTTTCATGCTCCTTTGTCTATGGGGCGAGTGATAAGAAAGGGCGAGAAAACCTCTTCACATAGCTTGAGAGCATCAGGAACAACATTGCAGGCCCGTGGCTGCTCATGGGGGATTTCAACTGCATTGCGAGTATAAATGAAAGAATAGGCTTACGGCCCCGCAATAGTGACATGGAACCTTTAAGGAGATGTATGGAGAATTGTGAAATTCATGACCTGAAGAGCACTGGGAGATTTTTCACACGGTCTAATAAGCAAGAAGGATCTGCAAGAGTGTTAAGCAAAATTGATCGAGTCATGGGCAATCAATCATGGGAAAATACCTTCCCCAATGCCGAAGCAGCTTTCCTCCCAGAGGGTGACTTCGATCATACTCCTATGCTTGTCCATTTCTTCAAGCAGCACAGAAGATCTCGTCCTTTTAAATTCTTCAATCACTGGGGAAAACGAGAATATTTTTTAGGGGCAATCCAACACATATGGAACACTCCAATCCATGCCCTAGTAGTCACAAAATCATCCAGAAACTCAAATTAGTCCAGACTATCTGCAAACAGAAATTCAAGAAGGATGAGCAAGCAGCTGTGGCCCTAGCTGAGAACAACCTCCTCATAGCTCAAGGAGAGGTACATGCTAACCCAACTCATGTCCATCTTATTAATCTTGAATGTCAAATGGCAGATCTTCTTCAAAAGGCAAAGCAGGATCGTGATTCAACTATGCGGCAAAAGGCCAAAATTGCCTGGCTAACAATGGGGGATGAAAACACCAAATTCTTCCATCAGTCCATCAAGTACAGACATAAAGCAAACACCATCAATGTGCTTCACGTGGGTTCAGATCATCAGCGATCAATCCAGGATCCAAGAGATCTTCCAGGAGTACTACACTGATCTTTAGTGTTCTGATATTGAAAATAGACGGCTTATCAACATGAATATTGTCCAGAAGGGTCCAGTGTTTAATGCAGATCAACAAAACCTTCTATCCTTGTCATTCTCTGAGGCAGAAATCAAAAAAGCTCTTTGGAGCATCCCTGAGGATAAAGCCACCGGTTTAGATGGGTTCAACAGTGGCTTCTACAAAGGTTCGTGGCCAATAGTAGGTCCTGATGTAACTCATGCCATCCAAGAGTTCTTTAAGACCGGTACCCTCCCAAAGGCCTGGAATGTGACGACAATCACTTTAATCCCTAAGACCCATTGCCCAAAAGGCCCAAGGGACTACCGACCTATCTCTTGCTGCAACGTCATCTACAAGTGTATCTCCAAGCTCATCTGCAGTAGGCTCAAGCTCATCCTAGGGGCCATCATCAGCCCTAACCAAGGTGCTTTCGTGGAAGGGCGCAGCATTCTACACAACATCCTCCTATGCCAAGATGTGGTCAAACACTATGGAAGACGAAATTGTATGCCAAGCTGCCTCATAAAAATGGACCTACGTAAAGCTTATGATACTCTGAACTGGGACTTCCTTAAGGATATGATGATTGCTCTAAACTTCCCTACCCGGTTCGTCAAGCGAGTTATGACGTGTGTATCCTCTACCCAATCCTCCCTCATCATGAATGGTAACCCCCTTGAGCCTTTTAAGGCTAAACAGGGAGTTAGGCAAGGTGACCCCATGTCTCCCCTACTCTTTCTCATAGGGATGGAGAATCTCTCAAGGATCCTTAAAGAAGCTGGCGAAGCCGAGAACTTCAAGCACCACCCTAGATGCACCAAGCTAAATCTAAACCACCTTGTGTTTGCGGATTATTTGATGTTGTTTTGTAAAGGGGATATGCCTTCAATTCAGACACTTTTCCAAGAAGTGCAGCTCTTCTCTGGCAGTTTGGGGCTTGAAGCCAATTATTCCAAATCGGGTATCTACCTTACAGGAGTAAATAACCACTTCCGTAGGCATGCAGCTAGCAATCTGGACTTCACGTTTGAGAGCCTCCCTGTTAAATGCCTAGGCATGCCCCTCACCTCTAAGAGATACACTATTGCAGATTGCGATTACCTCGTGGACAAGATGACTAGTCGGATACGATCCTGGATTGCTAAGAACCTTTCCTACACAGCCTGCCTCCAGCTGGTCAACTCTGTCCTCATGAGTATTTCTAACTACTGGAGTCAAACTGTTATTCTCCCCAAGCGCGTCATACATCAAATCAAAGCTGTGTGCCGCTCATACCTCTGGCATGGGGAAACGGACAATAGTGGTCCAAGAAATGTGAATTGGGAGAAGGTCTGTAGGCCTAAAAAAGAAGGTGGGCTAGGAATTCAAAACTTGCTTTGTTGGAACCTAGCAGCGGTAGGCAAAATAGCCTGGCACATCAGCACAATGCAAGACTCCTTATGGGTGAAATGGGTACATGAGGTATATATGAAAGGTGGTAGATGGGACCTCTTCAACGCTCCAATAACTGCGAGCTGGGTGATCAAAAAATTGTGTGATGTAAAGTAGACCTTAAGAGACTCGATGAAAACACTGAAGTATTCCATTCACGTCGTATACAATGACCTTTTGGGGTCCGCCGAATCAGTGTACTGGGCTAATGCTGTGTGGAACCGAGCCGTCATCCCTAGAAGCCGCTTTGTGGTCTGGCTAGCCTACCATCAGAGACTCAAAACAAAACAACGACTCAAAAGTATGGGTGTGGTGGATGATGATCTATGTCCCATTTGCGAATTGTACCCTGAATCGACAGATCATCTCTTCTTCAAGTGCAATTTTAGCACTCAGTGTACGAAAGCACTAGTAAGATGGTTGGGTTTAAATTGGAACATTGTGAACATGAAAGACATTCTTTGCAAACGCCGTATGCCCAAGGCAAGAAGACGACTCATCACTGCAATCTTCTGCAATCTGATATATGCTATCTAGAATACTAGAAACGACGCAGTTTGGCAGAAGAAGGTAATGTCAGTTGGGAGGGTAGTAGACACCATTAAAACCGAGTCCAAAATCCGATTCGCCACCCTATCTCCAAATGAGGCCATTGCACGCTGGATTAGGTCCCTGTAGCCGAGCATTTTTGCTTGTTGGGCTTAACTTCTCGTCTGCATGTATACCTCCTAGTTAACTTAGCTAGTGTATGTACCGTCGTATGAGGCTTTTTGGAGATATCTCGCTGTTGTTTGAGCACTATATTGTCTGTTTGTAGCTGTTGTACCTATGATAACTGCTTTTGTCTCTTTTGGTAGATACTTAGGTAGCTTATGCTTGTATTCCCGCCGCCTGTGGCATTTTTTTGAGATATTTCAGGTTCTTCCGTGTACATGAAGAGTGAGGTTGAGAAACCCTTCATAGAAGGTGGGCTCTTCTTTCACACTGATGCAATTGTAGGGAGACCCTCGGCTATCTAGGTATCGTTACCCCGTATGTAAATGTTTTGTTTAGTGTTGAATAGAAAATCTTTTGACAAAAATAATACTATTACGACTAATAATAATAATAATAATAATAATAATAATAATAATAATAATAATAATAATAATAATAATAATAATAATAATAATAATAATAATATGAGTGGGTATCTAATTATTCTGAACATTCATTCGTTTCCTTCCAAATTGAGCATCCATCTTAGCATACTCTATTATCACTGAGTCAGTACATTGCGGTATACCATTATTGAAAACCCAAAAGGTTGGTTTAATGTCAAAAGAAGTCTTAACATTCCATCCTTTGGAACCACTAAGCAACCCTAGGCGTTAGGATACAACTCCGCTACAATTATGTTCTAAAATTCAAACACTTCTCTAAAAAGGGGTGAAGAAGAAACCTAAGTCCCAGTTCAAATGAGGGAATAAATACGGCTATACAATGTGAAGCGGGAAACTAGACAGTGTCATAGTCTCCAGGGTGATCAATTATACTCATCTTTCATGCCCCACTTTGTAGTGATGGCTTCTCGTTCTTTGTCCAAGTCCTTGGTTTGGAAGTCAATAAAACAATTTTAGTCGACCATCGCCCTTTATGTAAAATGGAGGAGGTGCTAGAACGCACTTTCTTCCAGAGGACTCAGCTGATTCTTTAATCTTTTCCATATCCTCATACAATAACCCTTCCATAGGATTTATTCTCGTCAAATAGTTTGGGAAGAAAGCAGCGCTCAATTCCCAAGGAGCAGGTTTGGAAATCTTTGATAAGTATATGGGGGAGACGAATGACTCTTCCCCGGCCTTTATTGATTCAAAATGCGGAGTAAGTCTGATTGTTGTACTACACTATCATCCGAATCATCTGACATTAAGTCCTTATTGTCATTTTGTCTATGAAATTCGACAAGTTAGGGGTGTTAGTACTATGTTAATCAAAGTCTCATCATTAGCCAAGGCATCCATGTTAACTATAGTAAAGAGGTTTAATTCCAGAGGTTTTTATCAATTTATATATAATTCGAACACAAAATTAATCCGACTTGATTTGTTTTGTAGGCTGAATTTTATCATTATAAAATTTTATCTTACCAGACAATTTGTCATAAAAGTGAATTAATTTTTATAGTGTTAAAGCGATCAATTACAAACTTGCAGCAGAACATGTTAGTTGTAAAATATACGGGCACGTAAAATATATCAAGATGCGGGGATGTTTATGCTATGAATTTTCAATCCCACGACCCATTTTCTGTATAAGCTTAGTGTTCCAACATATAATTTAGTTTTTAATAACATTTGGCAAAATTTAATAATGAACAAATCAGAGTGGCATATATAGCGAAAGCGTGGTGGGCTTTCTATTGAATATATGAAACGTTAACTCTTTGTTTGGCAAAATGAGACAAAGGTTGTCTTTTTATTTAATATATGAAACGTTGACTCTTTATTTGCAGATGGCCAAAAGCTTGGCTTTTTAGAAACAATTTTTCCTAATTTAAATGTCACTTTTTCAAATTTCTTATAGTGTATATAGAGGATTTATTAGTGACATTTATTAGATCCTTTAGCATCATATTAAAAAACCACATTAAAACTTTTAGCGACGTAGGTTTTTGAACTCACATTTAGCCTCGTTTATTTAGTGTTGCTGAATTGATGACATATTTTATTTAATTGACAGTTAGCCTTGCTTATTTAGTGTGGCTAAATTGATTATATATTATTTTTTTTCTTGACAATTAGACACACTTATTAAGTATAACTGTATTGATTATTTTTTATTTAATTGACATTTAACCACAGTTATGCGTGTGGCTGAATTGTTTACATACAATAAATAATTTAATTGACCTTTTAGTCTTACTTATAAGTGAGACTATTATTCATACACATAATAAGCGTGCCTAAATGTAAAAAAGTGTGCCTAATTACAAATTTGGCCGCCATCCTTAAATAAGCATGGCTAAATAAATGTAGGTACATGCAACTTTTTTTTGTAGTGGTTTGATATCGTACAACTACCATACATGGAAAAAAATTGATTAAAAAGACATAATGATGTACTTACTGGATTATTTATATATTCAATTTCTAATAAAAAAATATAAATAATGACAAAAGATAAATAGGACAAGAAAACGAATAACAAATAAATAATAAAAAAATTAGCATGTTATATTAGTGGAAACTATATTCAATTATGACCAATTCTCCGACTTTATCCTTAAGATAATTAAAAATTAATCTTGTAAGAGAAGCTTTGTATTAGAGCAAATTTATTATATAGTCATAAATTATTAGAAACTCATTATAACATCCTAAGCAATAAATAACATGGACTTTTACAACTCTTTTATTATAGGAAAAATTACTGTAAATAATACGAGCTTTCATTGATTTTCCTACAATAATAGAACCTTTTGATTAACCCTGAATAATAACAACTTTGATTTGAATTTCCCTTTAGCATTCTTAACATATTGGTAATTGTAGGTCAATTTATAAAAAAAGGAAAATACAATAGGACTAAAAATGCATTAAAACAGTAAGAAAATTAATTTCCCACTTTTTTGGTGGATTTTTATTGCATTTTTAATTTTCTAAATTTTTTTTATTGGATTTTTTAATTATTTTTTTGTAGTTTTTTAGCAAGTTGGCCTACAATTGTAGGTTACCAACAAGTCAAAGATGTTAGGGGGAAATCCACATCAAAGTTAGTATATATTATTCAGGGTTAATCGAAAGTTCGAATTATTGTAGGAAAATCAGTGAAACTGTATGATATATTTATTATTGTAATTTTTTTCATAATTAGAGAATAAACTGTAATTCAATTTTATTTGAAAATCTTAATTTTGATATTCTATATAATTATTATTATGATTTTTATTTTTATTTTCCTTTATTATTTTTTTATTTATTTGTTGGTTATTTTTTTAAAAATATTTGGATATTACAAGATAAATCTTTTATAACTTGAAATAAACTAAAGGTTTGGAAATGAGGTTTAAAAGATGAGATGTTATCATTGTTAAAACCTTAAAATAGAAAAAGAAAATTTTAAACGTCTTACGCAGGTTCAAATGAAGTCAGGGTTACGATTTTCAATCTGATTCGCTATTTCTAACAATTTTATATATGATCTGCACACGAATTGATAAGACTTGATTTTTATAGTGTTAAAGTGATTAATTTTAGTGTTTAATAACATTTTCCAAAATTTAAAAATTAACAAATCAGAGTGGCGCAGCGGAAGCGTGGTGGGCCCATAACCCACAGGTCCCAGGATCGAAACCTGGCTCTGATATTTTAATTAGTGTTTTTTTTAAAATTTTTTTATGTAGCTTTGATATTATATATATTTATTATATATTTATTATTATAATATTATACATATTTATTTTTATTTTACTCAAAAACAAAAAGTAAAAAATGAAAAAACAAAAAAAAAATTGAAAAAAAAAGAGAGTAGCCATAACCTGTGAAGGAGGACTAGGCAAAAGGAGAGTGAGTGTGCTTCAATCGACATCTATCTACATCCTTTGCTATGGCGTTCGCAGGTATATTTCTTTTCCTATCTTTATCTTTTATGTATTTCTAACTCCATTAAATTGTCCCACCTTAGCCCACCTAGCCATCCTCACTTAGATTCTCGCATATCATCTTATACTAACCATTACATGTTATTTGAGCTACAAATTTTTTAACCTACATAAGCCCCCATTCTCTTTTGTCCAAATAAGTTCTTGCATTGCGAGATCCAAGAGCTCCATTTTATAAGCCATACTGTTTGGAGTTTGGGTGTTTTTGTTTGGTTTCATCTTATTGTGGTTGTATTGATGTTGTGTGGATGTTTGTTTTGGGTTAGGTATGAGGTCGACAAGGGGTTTGAGATTTATATGGGCCGAAATGAGATCATTTTTTTTGAGAGATAAGGAGACTAAGATAGGAACCCTCTTTCTTTTGGGTAGCCATAAGGAGAGCCGATGTTCAAGTCTTAAGAGGTAATGGTGCAACTGATGGTGTTATCCCAGTTCATCATTGGAGTATTCTAGTTAGCTATGCATTCTTTTCTATGCTTCAATTTGCTTTATCCAGGGTTACTGAAGACCTTATTGCTACTCATTTTCTCTTTGTGCTTCATTTGTGTACAATCTTAGCTTCATGTTTATATTGTATCATTGCTTTTGTTTTGCTAAGTTTGTACATGCTATTCATTAGAAAAAGGGAAACATGCTTCAAAAGCGACAAGCCCGCTAGGTTGAAAACCCGAAAGGGCGACCTAGGCAAAAGAGTGGCATGAGTGGGTGAGCAATGTGAGATTTGGAAAAATGAAAGAGTGGCTAGGACGAAAACCCGAAATGAGTTCATAGGCAAAATGAGAGAAAAAGAGAGAAATTTCATTGAAACATCCTATCTCATTTGTGCTTGAATTTGGAGATCGCATTTTAACCTTGCTTTTATTCTTTTCAACCTTGATTTGCTCAATGACGAGCAAAGGTTAAACATGGAGTGGTTTGATAAGTGCAATTATTTGCACTAATCGTTTATATTTTTATGCTCCTTTGCGGTGTTTGGAAGGCGATTCGGGGTCATTTCGTTCGGTTTTACTCTACTTTGGTATCTCATGGTCAAAGTATGGTAAGACGGGTGAATTTTATGGTTTTGAGTTGTTTTTATGGGTTTTCGATACTAATCGTGTCTACAGGGTTCAAAGATCAAGTCAAGCTACTAAGTAAACCAAGGCAAGACCAAAGAAACAAGTTCAAGAAAGTGAACCAATCCAGTGGCCAAAAGCCGAGTCGGCTAAGGTACCTCTATAAGCTTGGACGACTCGGCTGTGAAAGAAAAGAAGTAGCCTATTTTCCAGAAGCTTTCGCCGATTCGGCGATGATGAGCAAAGACGTACTGCCGACTCAGCGTGCTTGGCTGACAAGTTCAATGAGTTTTCCAGAATGTCAAGCCGACTCGGCTATGGGTGTTCTCTTTGGTCAGCCGACACGGCGTAGCGGTTAATTGAGATTTTAGGCGTGTTTTTCTCCGAGCTTTCTTTGGGCGTAGGATTAATCACCCTCATTAGTATAAATAGAACCCTTAATCCTGATTAGGGTTCTCTTCTTCCTCCTTCCAACTTTGCTTTCGTATAAATAGAACCCTATATCTTTCTCCATTATTGCTTTCGTATTCATTGTCATTGTTATTAAGTATTTCATCATTGCTCATTTTAGTTTAGCTTTTAATTCATTGTCATTTATATTTAGCATTAAGTTTGAATTAATATCCATTGCATTCATCATGTCTAGTGAGTAGATCCATTTTCTAGGGTTAGGGTTTGAACCTATTTAGTTGAGCATGAATTGATTCTTAGATGTGTCTATGAGACTATGGATTAAAGTTATTAAATTGTGCCAATTAACCCTAAATTAAATATGCTTTGTCGGACCATTCAATAGAACTAGCGTGTGAGATTGGGATCGCCTTTGCTTTAGGGTAAACTTTAGTTAAATTCTTATTAATTCGTTCAATAAAATTAACGTGTGAGAATTGAATTAATAGAGTCTAAATCTAATAGTTAATCAACAGAGCGAGAGTTTGAGATTAACAAGATCAAATTTAATCCAAATTAATCCTACACTTCATAGACACTAATGAGAATTGGATCATGCAAGACTTTAGGGAATTCCCGATACCCTAGATTTCATCATCATATAGCTTATATCCATTTTAATTATCGCATTCGTAGTTGTTAGTTAAAACCTATCAAACATTTTTATTCCCTTAGCAATTTAATCAACCGAAATCGTTAAGTCCATTGTCCTAAGCTTCCTTGTGTTCGACCCGCGACTACACGTACACCGTGCGCTTGCGATTAAATAAAATTTGCACATCAAGTTTTTGGCGCCGTTGCCGGGGAAGCGGCGGACAATTTTATTTAACCAACAAATCATATTTAATTTGTTGCTAAGGGACAATAAAATTAGCAATTTAAACCATTATACACACACTGACACATATCCCATTGTTCAATCCCATGATTGGGACCAACAAAATCACCAATACTATGTAAATACCTCCAAAAAATTTCATGTTCAAATTGAGGAAGATAAAACTTGCCATATCACAAAGAAGACCACATGACTGAATGAAAAGCAATATATTCAATAAAAAACCAACAAATCAATTGTCCGTCGCTTCGCCATATTTTATTTGAATGAAATTGATTTATTTGGTAGACAATTAATTAAACTGAGATTTACTGTATGGAAGTTACTCATACTAAAATCTAATAAATAGTATTATAAATTAAGTTTAGAAAAGAAGTTTTCTTTTCATTAAGGGTTTTTTATGAATTACAGCCTCAAAGTTTTCTCGTTTTATAAATTACAGCCGCAAAGTTTTTTTTTTATGAATTACAGCCACGAGCTTTTAATTTTTCCTCAATTTCGGCCAAGTGACCGGTTGACACCGTTGACCAGCTTATATGACCTTTGACTTTCTTTTTTCCTTATTTTTCCTTTTTTTTGAGTTTTTTTTTCTTTTTCCTTTTTTTGATTTTATTCCTTAATCCTCTTCACATCTTCATCTTCTCCCTCCTTCTTCTCCATCATCTTCATCCTCTTCCTCCTCCATTAAATTTCAAAATCACCATTAATCTTTAAAGACCCAATTTCTCTCCAAAGTCCAAACCCTAAATTTCTTCCCCTTTACAAAAACCCTAATTTAATTCCTTCATAAGCTTTGTTTTGTTTTATTAATCTTCAAAAAGTAATTTCATACAATTATACGGCCTTCGATCCTCAAATCCTTCTGCTCAAACAGCCAAATCTGAATACGAGCTTTCTGCAATTCAAATTAAAAAAAAGAACATTTATCCAGAAATTTAATTTAAAAAATAAATGTAAATAATTCAAATTAGGAATTTGAGGCTTACGCTTTGAAGAAACCTGAAGATCAGGTTCTGCAAAATAGACAAAAAACAATTAAGAAAAAAAGTAAGAAGAAAAGGAAAAAAGAAGTTAAAAAAGAGAGTATGAGTTTACAATAGGCTGGGTCATAATCCTCTGAAATTTAGTGCTCGCCATTGTTGCAGCTGCTTAGGAACTGGTCTCTGCTAAACCCTAGCTTTATAAACCTGTAAATTGCGAGAGACGATTTGTGCGGGAATACTGGAGTGTTGTTCACTTACGAACAAAAGAAGGAGGGATTAATGTCAGAGTTTGTGGAAAGATTGAGATAAAGAGAGATTAATGTGGGTTTTAATTTGATGAATTAACTAAAAACCCAGAAATTGAATTGTGGGTTTTAATTTGATGAATTAACTAGAAATCCTGAAATTAAAATGGGTTGTGGAAAGATTGAGATAAAGAGAGATTAATGTGGGTTTTAATTTGATGAATTAACTAAAAACCTAGAAATTGAATTGTGGGTTTTAATTTGATGAATTAACTAAAAACCCAAAAATTAAAATGGGTTGTGGAAAGATTGAGATTAAGAGAGATTAATGTGGGTTTTAATTTGATGAATTAACTAAAAACCCAGAAATTGAATTGTGGGTTTTAATTTGATGAATTAACTAAAAACCCAGAAATTAAAATGGGTTGTGAAAAGATTGAGATTAAGAGAGATTAATGTGGGTTTTAATTTGATGAATTAACTAAAAATCCAGAAATTGAATTGGTGGAAAGTGATGAAGAGAGATTAATGGTGGAAAGAAATTTAGGGTTTGGAAATTGAAGAGAAATTGGGTTGAAGATTAATGGTGACTTTGAAGATTAATGGAAGAGGAAGATGATGGAGAAGGAGGAGGAAGAGAGAGAAAGATGATTGGGGATGAACATTTGAAATTAAAAAAAGGAAAAACAAAAAAAACAAAAAAAAGGACAAAAAACAAAAAAAAGAAAAAAAAAAAGAAAAAAGAAAAAAAAATGGAAAGTCAACGGTAAAAATCATGGTCAACGGTGTCAACCGGTCACTTGGCCGTAATGGTGGTCACTTTCAAAAGTTGGTGGCTGTAATTCATAAAAAAAAAAACTTTGCGGCTGTAATTCACAAAACGAGAAAACTTTGAGGCTGTAATTCACAAAACGAGAAAACTTTGAGGCTGTAATTCACAAAAAACCCTTTCATTAATGTTTCAATCATAGATGAATGATATCATAATATTGAAAAAACAAATATTTGTAGCTTTGAGACCAATTTCGGTTGAATAAGAAATCTTTAGCTACTACATTTTATAAGGTTCAATACTGTACAACTACATTGTCATCATCCTCATCTTGAAGTCTTGAACTAACAGGTCCAATACCCATCCTTTATATACACAACTAGAACAACAAAAAACAATTAAAATAAAAAACATTACTTGTGTAAACATGAAGTCATGAACCAGAACAACCGCAACTACAAAAAAAAGGGAAACAACAATGTCACACAAAAAAATCTCAATCATATGATTGATTCTTGTCAATAAATTTTTATATTTACTGTAGAGAGAGTGTGTTGATTGCTTGATTGTTGTCAACTAAATCCTCTACAAAACAATGGTGTTTCAAGAATGTACTGTAGAAATAATTATACACTCAGATGGAAATCACAAATAAACTCTTAACATTGGAAATTTGTGTAGCAACAAACTCGAGTTAACCGATTTAGGACAAAAAAAAGTCTCAAAATCATTCTAAGAAACATAAATAACACAACATAATTTTCTTTTAGTGGGATATATTTAACGACATTTAATTTAAAGGAAAAATTGTTTCTAAAAAGCCAACTTTTCGGCCATCTGCAAATAAAGAGTCAACGTTTCATTTATTCAATAAAAAGACAACCTTTGTCTCATATTTGCAAATAAAGAGTCAACGTTTCATTTATTCAATAAATTTAGAGTTGAAAACTTACCTGCTATATTGAATAAATGAAACGTTAATTCTTTCTTTTGGCAAAATGAGACAAAGGTTGTCTTTTTATTGAATATATGAAACGTTGACTCTTTATTTGCAGATGGCCAAAAGGTTGGCTTTTTAGAAACAATTTTTCCTAATTTAAATGTCACTTTTTCAAATTTCTTATAGTGTATATAGAGGGTTTAGTGACATTTATTAGATCCTTTAGAAGCATATTAAAAAACCACACTAAAACTTTTAGCGACGTAGGATCTGGTGACATTTTTAACAAGCGCCACTATAAAGTATAGTGACAATTTACATATGTCACTAAAGACCAATTTAAGTGTCGCTAAATCACCTAATGATGGAATTGAAAATAAAAATTACTCCCTCTTATTCATCCTAAATGTCCCATTTTGTTTTTCACACTTGCCGAGGTAACATTTTAACCCTTAATATTTCAAAATATTTTAATTAAAAATTATAAAAACTTGATATTAATAATCCTTGTATTAAGACGAATCAAACAAGATCTCACATGACTATGTTTTAACTTATAGATTAAGAGTAAAATACAAATTAAGAGTGATGAGTGAATAGTGTCAAAAACGAAATGGGAGATTTATGCTGAATAGGAGGTAGTAATAATTATTACACTAAAAATATGAATTAGTGGCATTTTTTTTAATGCCACTAAATTCAATGTCGCAAAAAACTAAATTTGTTGTAGTGACAGGACAAAATGGAGAAATGAATCAACAAATATAACTTATAATTTAAAACCTACTTTAAAAGAAATGAAGAGACAAGAAGAATTGTAGATGAAACGTCCGTATGGAATAATAAAATTAGGGTTATGGTTGTGCAAAGTTTTTCGCAGCAATTAGGGAATGTCGAACAAGATGAAACACCAATGTGAAATACGCCCCGCAAATTTTATTTTTTCAGTTTTGGTTAGCCACATTTATTTAGAGTGGCTAACGTGTTTGTAGGTTTTTGAACTCACATTTAGCCTCGTTTATTTAGTGTTGCTGAATTGATGACATGTTTTATTTAATTGACAGTTAGCCTCGCTTATTTAGTGTGGCTAAATTGATTATATATTATTTTTTTTCTTGACAATTAGACACACTTATTAAGTATAACTGAATTGATTATTTTTTATTTAATTGACATTTAACCACACTTATGCGTGTGGCTGAATTGTTTACATACAATAAATAATTGGAAAAATTATTTCTAAAAAGCCAACCTTTTGGCCATTTGCAAATTAAGAGTCAACGTTTCATTTATTCAATAAAAAAGACAACTTTTGTCTCATTTTTGCAAATAAAGAGTCAACGTTTCATTTATTCACTATAGCAGGTATGTTTTCAACGATCTAAATTTATTGAATAAATGAAACGTTGACTCTTTATTTGCAAAAATGGGACAAAGGTTGTCTTTTTATTGAATAAATGAAACGTTGACTCTTAATTTGCAGATGACCAAAAGGTTGGCTTTTTAAAAACAATTTTTCCTAAATAATTTAATTGACCTTTTAGTCTTACTTATAAGTGAAACTATTATTCATACACTCAATAAGCGTACCTAAATGTAAAAAAGTGTGCCTAATTACAAATTTGGCCGCCATCCTTAAATAAGCATGGCTAAATAAGTGTAGGTACATGCAACTTTTTTTTTGTAGTGGTTGGATATTGTACAACTACCATACATGGAAAAAAATTGATTAAAAAGACATAATGATGTACTTATTGAATTATTTATATATTCAATATCCAATCCAAAAAAATATAAATAATGACAAAAGATAAATAGGGCAAGAAAACGAATAACAAATAGAAAATAAAAAAATTAGCATGTTATATTAGTGGAAACTATATTCAATTATGACAAATTCTCCGACTTTCAACTTAAGATAATTAAAAATTAATCTTGTAAGAGAAGCTTTGTATTAGAGCAAATTTATTATATAGTCATAAATTATAAGACACTCATTAAAACACCTAAGCAATAAATAACATGGACTTTTACAACTCTTTTATTATAGGAAAAATTACTGTAAATAATACGAGCTTTCATTGATTTTCCTACAATAATAGGACCTTTTGATTAACCGTGAATAATACCAACTTTGATTTGGATTTCCCTCTAACATTCTTAACATATTGGTAACCTACAATTGTAGGTCAACTTATAAAAAAAGTAAAATACAAGAAGATGACTAAAAATGCATTAAAAAAAGTAAGAAAATTAATTTCCCACTTTTTTGGTGGATTATTATTGCATTTTTATTTTTCTAAATTTTTTTATTGGATTTTTTAATTATTTTTTTGTACTTTTTTAGCAAGTTGGCCTACAATTGTAGGTTACCAACAAGTCAAAGATGCTAGAGGGAAATCCACATCAAAGTTAGTATATACTATTCAGGGTTAATCGAAAGTTCGAATTATTGTAGGAAAATCAGTAAAATTGTATGATATATTTATTATTGTAATTTTTTTCATAATTAGAGAATAAATTGTAATTCAATTTTATTTGAAAATCTTAATTTTGATATTCTATATATTTATTATTATGATTTTTATTTTTATTTTCCTTTATTAGTTTTTTATTTATTTGTTGGTTATTTTTTTCAAAATATTTGGATATTACAAGATAAATCTTTTGTAACTTGAAATAAACTAAAAGTTTGGAAATGAGGTTTAAAAGATTTGATTTTGTCATTGTTAAAACCTTAAAATAGAAAAAGAAAATTTTAACGTCTTAGGCAGATTCAAATGAGGTCAGGGTTACGATTTTCAATCTGATTCGCTATTTCTAACAATTTTATATATGATCCGCACACGAATTGATAAGACTTGATTTTTATAGTGTTAAAGTGATTAATTTTAGTTTATAATAACATTTTCCAAACTTTAAGAATTAACAAATCAGAGTGGCGCAGCGGAAGCGTGGTGGGCCCATAACCCACAGGTCCTAGGATCGAAACCTGGCTCTGATATTTTAATTAATGTTTTTTTAAATTTTTTATGTAGCTTTAATGTTATATATATTTATTATTATAATATTATATATATATATATATATATATATATATATATATATATATATATATATATATATATATATATATATATATATATATATATATATATATATATATATATATATATATATATATATATATATATATATATATATATATATATATATATATTTTTGTTATATATTATATATATTAAAAAATAAAATTTATTTTTATTTTATTTAAAAACAAAAATTAAAAAATGAAAAAACTAAAAAAATTGAAAAAAAAAAGAGAGTGCGAACCATAACCTGTGAAGGAGGACTAGGCAAAAGGAGAGTGAGTGTGCTTTCGACATCTATCTACATCCTTTGCTATGGCGTTCGCAGGTATACTTCTTTTCCTATCTTTATCTTTTATCTATTTCTAGCTCCACTAAATTGTCCCACCGTAACCCACTTAGCCATCATCACTTAGATTCTCGCTTATCATATTATGCTAACCATTACATGTTATTGAGCTACAAATTTTTTAACCTACATAAGCCCCCCATTATCTTTTGTCCAAATAAGTTCTTGCATTGCGAGATCCAAGAGCTCCATTTTATGAGCCATACTGTTTGGAGTTTGGGTGTTTTTGTATGGTTTCATCTTGTTGTGGTTGTATTGATGTTGTGTGGATGTTTGTTTTGGGTTGGGTATGAGGTCGACAATGGGTTTGGGATTTATATGGGCCTAAGTGAGATCATTTTTTTTTGAGAGATTAGGAGACTAAGATAGGAAGCCTCTTTCTTTTGGGGAGCCATAAGAAGAGCCGGTGTTCATGTCTTAAGAGGTAATGGTGCAACTGATGGTGTTATCCCAGTTCATCATTGTAGTATTCTAGTTAGCTATGAATTCTTTTCTATGCTTCGATTTGCTTTATCTTGGGTTACTGAAGACCTTATTGCTACTCATTTTCTCTTTGTGCTTCATTTGTGTACAATTTTAGCTTCATGTTTATATTGTATCATTGCTTTTGTTTTGCTAAGTTTGTCCATGCTATTCATTAGAAAAAGGGAAACATGCTTCAAAAGAGACAAGCCCGCTAGGTTGAAAACCCGAAAGGGTGACCTAGGCAAAAGAGCGGAATGAGTGGGTGAGCAATGTGAGATTTGGAAAAATGAAAGAGTGGCTAGGACGAAAACCCGAAATGAGTTCCTAGGCAAAATGAGAGAAAAAGAGAGAAATTTCATTGAAACATCCTATGTCATTTGTGCTTAAATTTGGAGATCGCATTTTAACCTTGCTATTCTTTTCAACCTTGATTTGCTCGAGGACGAGCAAAGGTTAAACATGGAGTGGTTTGATAAGTGCAATTATTTGCACTAATCGTTTATATTTTTACGCTCCTTTGCGGTGTTTGGAAGGCGATTCGGGGTCGTTTCGTTCGGTTTTACTCTACTTTGGTATCTCATTGTCAAAGTATGGGAAGACGGGTGAATTTTGTGGTTTTGAGTTGTTTTTATGGGTTTGCGATACTAATCGTGTCTACAGGGTTCAAAGATCAAATCAAGCTACTAATTAAACCAAGTCACGACCAAAGAAACAAGTTCAAGAAAGTGCACCAATCCAGTGGCCAAAAGCCGAGTCGGCTGAGGTGCCTCTATAAGCTTCGACGACTCGGCTGTGAAAGAAAAGAAGTAGCCTATTTTCCAGAAGCTTTCGCCGATTCGGCGATGATGAGCAAAGACGTACCGCCGACTCGGCGATGATCAAAGCAAGTCACACAGATTTTCCAGAGAGCTTTCGCCGACTCGGCTGTGGAGCAAAATTGGTGACCGCCGACTCAGCGTGCTTGGCTGACAAGTTCAATGAGTTTTCCAGAATGTGAAGCCGACTCGGCGTAGCGGTTAATTGAGATTTTAGGCGTGTTTTTCTCCGGGCTTTCTTTGGGCCTAGGAATAATCAACCTCATTAGTATAAATAGAACCCTTAATCCTGATTAGGGTTCTCTTCTTCCTCCTCTCAACTTTGCTTAGTTTTACTTAGCTTTTCCATTGAATCAAGCTTTGAATTATTTTAGTTTTCAATTTTACTTTGCAAAAACATCAATCTAGTCTTTAGCATTCAATCTTCCTTTAAGTTTGTAAGTTCTCTTTGGTTTTAATTCTTAGTTTTAATTCATTGTATTAGTTTAAGCTTTATTTGGTGAACATTAATCTTTAGTTTTAATCATCCTTTAATAATAATTTCATCTTTCTCCATTATTGCTTTCGTATTCATTGTCATTGTTATTAAGTATTTCATCATTGCTCATTTTAGTTTAGCTTTTAATTCATTGTCATTTATGTTTAGCATTAAGTTTGAATTAACATCCATTGCATTCATCATGTCTAGTGAGTAGATCCATTTTCTAGGGTTAGGGTTTGAACCTATTAGTTGAGCATGAATTCATTCTTAGATGTGTCTATGAGACTATGGATTAAAGTGATTAAATTGTGCCAATTAACCCTAAATTAAATATGCTTTGTCGGACCATTCAATAGAACTAGCGTGTGAGATTGGGATCACCTTTGCTTTAGGGTAAGCTTTAGTTAAATTCTTATTGATTCGTTCAATAAAATTAACGTGTGAGAATTGAATTAATAGGGTCTAAATCTAATAGTTAATCAACAGAGCGAGAGTTTGAGATTAACAAGATCAAATTTAATCACACAATTAATCCTACACTTCATAGACACTAATGAGAATTGGATCATGCAAGAATTTAGGGGATTCCCGACACCCTAGATTTCATCATCATATAGCTTATATCCATTTAATTATCGCATTCGTAGTTGTTAGTTCAAACCTATCAAACATTTTTATTCCCTTAGCAATTTAATCAACCGAAATCGTTAAGTCCAATGTCCCAAGCTTCCTTGTGTTCGACCCGCGACTACACGTACACCGTGCGCTTGCGGTTAAATAAAATTTGCACATCAAGTTTTTGGCGCCGTTGCCGGGGAAGCGGCGGACAATTTTATTTAACCAACAAATCATATTTAATTTGTTGCTAAGGGACAATAAAATTAGCAATTTAAACCATTATACACACACTGACACATATCCCATTGTTCAATCCCATGATTGGGACCAACAAAATCACCAATCCTATGTAAATACCTCCAAAAAATTTCATGTTCAAATTGAGGAAGATAAAAACTTGCCATATCACAAAGAAGACCACATGACTGAAAGAAAAGCAATATACTCAATAAAAAACCAACAAATCAATTGTTCGTCGCTTCACCATATTTTATTTGAATGAAATTGATTTATTTGGGAGACAATTAATTTTACTGAGATTTACTATATGGAAGTTACTCATACTAAAATCTAAAAAATAGTATTATAAATTAAGTTTAGAAAAGAAGTTTTCTTTTCATTAATGTTTCAATCATAGATGAATGATATCATAATATTGAAAAAACAAATATTTGTAGCTTTGAGACCAATTTCGGTTGAATAAGAAATCTTTCGCTACTACATTTTATAAGGTTCGATACTGTACAACTACATTATCATCATCCTCATCTTGAAGTCTTGAACTAACAGGTCCAATACCCATCCTTTATATACACAACTAGAACAACAAAAAACAATTAAAATAAAAAACATTACTTGTGTAAACATGAAGTCATGAACCAGAACAACCGCAACTACAAAAAAAAGGGAAACAACAATGTCACACAAAAAAATCTCAATCATATGATTGATTCTTGTCAATAAATTCTTATATTTACTGTAGAGAGAGTGTGTTGATTGCTTGATTGTTGTCAACTAAATCCTCTACAAAACAATGGTGTTTCAAGAATGTACTGTAGAAATAATTATACACTCAGATGGAAATCACAAATAAACTCTTAACATTGGAAATTTGTGTAGCAACAAACTCGAGTTAACCGATTTAGGACAAAAAAAAGTCTCAAAATCATTCTAAGAAACATAAATAACACAACATAATTTTCTTTTAGTGGGATATATTTAACGACATTTAATTTAAAGGAAAAATTGTTTCTAAAAAGCGAACTTTTCGGCCATCTGCAAATAAAGAGTCAAGGTTTCATTTATTCAATAAAAAGACAACCTTTGTCTCATATTTGCAAATAAAGAGTCAACGTTTCATTTATTCAATAAATTTAGAGTTGAAAACTTACCTGCTATATTGAATAAATGAAACGTTAATTCTTTCTTTTGGCAAAATGAGACAAAGGTTGTCTTTTTATTGAATATATGAAACGTTGACTCTTTATTTGCAGATGGCCAAAAGGTTGGCTTTTTAGAAACAATTTTTCCTAATTTAAATGTCACTTTTTCAAATTTCTTATAGTGTATATAGAGGGTTTAGTGACATTTATTAGATCCTTTAGAAGCACATTAAAAAACCACACTAAAACTTTTAGCGACGTAGGATCTGGTGACATTTTTAACAAGCGCCACTATAAAGTATAGTGACAATTTACATATGTCACTAAAGACCAATTTAAGTGTCGCTAAATCACCTAATGATGGAATTGAAAATAAAAATTACTCCCTCTTATTCATCCTAAATGTCCAATTTTGTTTTTCACACTTGCCGAGGTAACATTTTAACCCTTAATATCTCAAAATATTTTTAATTAAAAATTATAAAAACTTGATATTAATAATCCTTGTATTAAGACGAATCAAACAAGATCTCACATGACTATGTTTTAACTTATAGATTAAGAGTAAAATACAAATTAAGAGTGATGAGTGAATAGTGTCAAAAACGAAATGGGAGATTTATGCTGAATAGGAGGTAGTAATAATTATTACACTAAAAATATGAATTAGTGGCATTTTTTTTAATGCCACTAAATTCAATGTCGCAAAAAACTAAATTTATTGTAGTGACAGGACAAAATGGAGAAACGAATCAACAAATATAACTTATAATTTAAAACCTACTTTAAAAGAAATGAAGAGACAAGAAGAATTGTAGATGAAACGTCCGTATGGAATAATAAAATTAGGGTTATGGTTGTGCAAAGTTTTTCGCAGCAATTAGGGAATGTCGAACAAGATGAAACGCCAATGTGAAATACGCCCCGCAAATTTTATTTTTTCAGTTTTGGTTAGCCACATTTATTTAGAGTGGCTAACGTGTTTGTAGGTTTTTGAACTCACATTTAGCCTCGTTTATTTAGTGTTGCTGAATTGATGACATGTTTTATTTAATTGACAGTTAGCCTCGCTTACTTAGTGTGGCTAAATTGATTATATATTATTTTTTTTCTTGACAATTAGACACACTTATTAAGTATAACTGAATTGATTATTTTTTATTTAATTGACATTTAACCACACTTATGCGTGTGGCTGAATTGTTTACATACAATAAATAATTGGAAAAATTATTTCTAAAAAGCCAACCTTTTGGCCATCTGCAAATTAAGAGTCAACGTTTCATTTATTCAATAAAAAAGACAACCTTTGTCTCATTTTTGCAAATAAAGAGTCAACGTTTTATTTATTCACTATAGCAGGTATGTTTTCAACGATCTAAATTTATTGAATAAATGAAACGTTGACTCTTTATTTGCAAAAATGGGACAAAGGTTGTCTTTTTATTGAATAAATGAAACGTTGACTCTTAATTTGCAGATGACCAAAAGGTTGGCTTTTTAAAAACAATTTTTCCTAAATAATTTAATTGACCTTTTAGTCTTACTTATAAGTGAAACTATTATTCGTACACTCAATAAGCGTACCTAAATGTAAAAAAGTGTGCCTAATTACAAATTTGGCCGCCATCCTTAAATAAGCATGGCTAAATAAGTGTAGGTACATGCAACTTTTTTTTTGTAGTGGTTGGATATTGTACAACTACCATACATGGAAAAAAATTGATTAAAAAGACATAATGATGTACTTATTGAATTATTTATATATTCAATATCCAATCCAAAAAAATATAAATAATGACAAAAGATAAATAGGGCAAGAAAACGAATAACAAATAGAAAATAAAAAAATTAGCATGTTATATTAGTGGAAACTATATTCAATTATGACAAATTCTCCGACTTTCAACTTGAGATAATTAAAAATTAATCTTGTAAGAGAAGCTTTGTATTTGAGCAAATTTATTATATAGTCATAAATTATAAGACACTCATTAAAACACCTAAGCAATAAATAACATGGACTTTTACAACTCTTTTATTATAGGAAAAATTACTGTAAATAATACGAGCTTTCATTGATTTTCCTACAATAATAGGACCTTTTGATTAACCGTGAATAATACCAACTTTGATTTGGATTTCCCTCTAACATTCTTAACATATTGGTAACCTACAATTGTAGGTCAACTTATAAAAAAAGTAAAATACAAAAAGATGACTAAAAATGCATTAAAAAAAGTAAGAAAATTAATTTCCCACTTTTTTGGTGGATTATTATTGCATTTTTATTTTTCTAAATTTTTTTATTGGATTTTTTAATTATTTTTTTGTACTTTTTTAGCAAGTTGGCCTACAACTGTAGGTTACCAACAAGTCAAAGATGCTAGAGGGAAATCCACATCAAAGTTAGTATATACTATTCAGGGTTAATCGAAAGTTCGAATTATTGTAGGAAAATCAGTGAAACTGTATGATATATTTATTATTGTAATTTTTTTCATAATTAGAGAATAAACTGTAATTCAATTTTATTTGAAAATCTTAATTTTGATATTCTATATATTTATTATTATGATTTTTATTTTTATTTTCCTTTATTAGTTTTATATTTATTTGTTGGTTATTTTTTTCAAAATATTTGGATATTAAAAGATAAATCTTTTGTAACTTGAAATAAACTAAAAGTTTGGAAATGAGGTTTAAAAGATTTGATTTTGTCATTGTTAAAACCTTAAAATAGAAAAAGAAAATTTTAACGTCTTAGGCAGGTTCAAATGAGGTCAGGGTTACGATTTTCAATCTGATTCGCTATTTCTAAAAATTTTATATATGATCTGCACACGAATTGATAAGACTTGATTTTTATAGTGTTAAAGTGATTAATTTTAGTGTTTAATAACATTTTCCAAACTTTAAGAATTAACAAATCAGAGTGGCGCAGCGGAAGCGTGGTGGGCCCATAACCCACAGGTCCCAGGATCGAAACCTGGCTCTGATATTTTAATTAATGTTTTTTAAATTTTTTATGTAGCTTTAATATTATATATATTTATTATTATAATATTATATATATTTTTATTTTTGTTATATATTATATATAATAAAAAATAAAATTTATTTTTATTTTATTTAAAAACAAAAATTAAAAAATGAAAAAACTAAAAAAATTGAAAAAAAAAAAGAGAGTGCGAACCATAACCTGTGAAGGAGGACTAGGCAAAAGGAGAGTGAGTGTGCTTTCGACATCTATCTACATCCTTTGCTATGGCGTTCGCAGGTATACTTCTTTTCCTATCTTTATCTTTTATCTATTTATAGCTCTACTAAATTGTCCCACCGTAACCCACCTAGCCATCCTCACTTAGATTCTCGCTTATCATATTATGCTAACCATTACATGTTATTGAGCTACAAATTTTTTAACCTATATAAGCCCCCATTATCTTTTGTCCAAATAAGTTCTTGCATTGCGAGATCCAAGAGCTCCATTTTATGAGCCATACTGTTTGGAGTTTGGGTGTTTTTGTATGGTTTCATCTTGTTGTGGTTGTATTGATGTTGTGTGGATGTTTGTTTTGGGTTGGGTATGAGGTCGACAATGGGTTTGGGATTTATATGGGCCTAAGTGAGATCATTTTTTTTTGAGAGATTAGGAGACTAAGATAGGAAGCCTCTTTCTTTTGGGGAGCCATAAGAAGAGCCGGTGTTCATGTCTTAAGAGGTGATGGTGCAACTGATGGTGTTATCCCAGTTCATCATTGTAGTATTCTAGTTAGCTATGAATTCTTTTCTATGCTTCGATTTGCTTTATCTTGGGTTACTGAAGACCTTATTGCTACTCATTTTCTCTTTGTGCTTCATTTGTGTACAATTTTAGCTTCATGTTTATATTGTATCATTGCTTTTGTTTTGCTAAGTTTGTCCATGCTATTCATTAGAAAAAGGGAAACATGCTTCAAAAGAGACAAGCCCGCTAGGTTGAAAACCCGAAAGGGTGACCTAGGCAAAAGAGCGGAATGAGTGGGTGAGCAATGTGAGATTTGGAAAAATGAAAGAGTGGCTAGGACGAAAACCCGAAATGAGTTCCTAGGCAAAATGAGAGAAAAAGAGAGAAATTTCATTGAAACATCCTATGTCATTTGTGCTTAAATTTGGAGATCGCATTTTAACCTTGCTTTTATTCTTTTCAACCTTGATTTGCTCGAGGACGAGCAAAGGTTAAACATGGAGTGGTTTGATAAGTGCAATTATTTGCACTAATCGTTTATATTTTTACGCTCCTTTGCGGTGTTTGGAAGGCGATTCGGGGTCGTTTCGTTCGGTTTTACTCTACTTTGGTATCTCATTGTCAAAGTATGGGAAGACGGGTGAATTTTGTGGTTTTGAGTTGTTTTTATGGGTTTGCGATACTAATCGTGTCTACAGGGTTCAAAGATCAAGTCAAGCTACTAATTAAACCAAGTCACGACCAAAGAAACAAGTTCAAGAAAGTGAACCAATCAAGTGGCCAAAAGCCGAGTCGGCTGAGGTGCCTCTATAAGCTTCGACGACTCGGCTGTGAAAGAAAAGAAGTAGCCTATTTTCCAGAAGCTTTCGCCGATTCGGCGATGATGAGCAAAGACGTACCGCCGACTCGGCGATGATCAAAGCAAGTCACACAGATTTTCCAGAGAGCTTTCGCCGACTCGGCTGTGGAGCAAAATTGGTGACCGCCGACTCAGCGTGCTTGGCTGACAAGTTCAATGAGTTTTCCAGAATGTGAAGCCGACTCGGCGTAGCGGTTAATTGAGATTTTAGGCGTGTTTTTCTCCGGGCTTTCTTTGGGCCTAGGAATAATCAACCTCATTAGTATAAATAGAACCCTTAATCCTGATTAGGGTTCTCTTCTTCCTCCTCTCAACTTTGCTTAGTTTTACTTAGTTTTTCCATTGAATCAAGCTTTGAATTATTTTAGTTTTCAATTTTACTTTGCAAAAACATCAATCTAGTCTTTAGCATTCAATCTTCCTTTAAGTTTGTAAGTTCTCTTTGGTTTTAATTCTTAGTTTTAATTCATTGTATTAGTTTAAGCTTTATTTGGTGAACATTAATCTTTAGTTTTAATCATCCTTTAATAATAATTTCATCTTTCTCCATTATTGCTTTCGTATTCATTGTCATTGTTATTAAGTATTTCATCATTGCTCATTTTAGTGTAGCTTTTAATTTATTGTCATTTATGTTTAGCATTAAGTTTGAATTAACATCCATTGCATTCATCATGTCTAGTGAGTAGATCCATTTTCTAGGGTTAGGGTTTGAACCTATTAGTTGAGCATGAATTCATTCTTAGATGTGTCTATGAGACTATGGATTAAAGTGATTAAATTGTGCCAATTAACCCTAAATTAAATATGCTTTGTCGGACCATTCAATAGAACTAGCGTGTGAGATTGGGATCACCTTTGCTTTAGGGTAAGCTTTAGTTAAATTCTTATTGATTCGTTCAATAAAATTAACGTGTGAGAATTGAATTAATAGGGTCTAAATCTAATAGTTAATCAACAGAGCGAGAGTTTGAGATTAACAAGATCAAATTTAATCACACAATTAATCCTACACTTCATAGACACTAATGAGAATTGGATCATGCAAGACTTTAGGGGATTCCCGACACCCTAGATTTCATCATCATATAGCTTATATCCATTTAATTATCGCATTCGTAGTTGTTAGTTCAAACCTATCAAACATTTTTATTCCCTTAGCAATTTAATCAACCGAAATCGTTAAGTCCAATGTCCCAAGCTTCCTTGTGTTCGACCCGCGACTACACGTACACCGTGCGCTTGCGGTTAAATAAAATTTGCACATCAAGTTTTTGGCGCCGTTGCCGGGGAAGCGGCGGACGATTTTATTTAACCAACAAATCATATTTAATTTGTTGCTAAGGGACAATAAAATTAGCAATTTAAACCATTATACACACACTGACACATATCCCATTGTTCAATCCCATGATTGGGACCAACAAAATCACCAATCCTATGTAAATACCTCCAAAAAATTTCATGTTCAAATTGAGGAAGATAAAAACTTGCCATATCACAAAGAAGACCACATGACTGAAAGAAAAGCAATATACTCAATAAAAAACCAACAAATCAATTGTTCGTCGCTTCACCATATTTTATTTGAATGAAATTGATTTATTTGGGAGACAATTAATTTTACTGAGATTTACTATATGGAAGTTACTCATACTAAAATCTAAAAAATAGTATTATAAATTAAGTTTAGAAAAGAAGTTTTCTTTTCATTAATGTTTCAATCATAGATGAATGATATCATAATATTGAAAAAACAAATATTTGTAGCTTTGAGACCAATTTCGGTTGAATAAGAAATCTTTAGCTACTACATTTTATAAGGTTCGATACTGTACAACTACATTGTCATCATCCTCATCTTGAAGTCTTGAACTAACAGGTCCAATACCCATCCTTTATATACACAACTAGAACAACAAAAAACAATTAAAATAAAAAACATTACTTGTGTAAACATGAAGTCATGAACCAGAACAACCGCAACCACAAAAAAAAGGGAAACAACAATGTCACACAAAAAAATCTCAATCATATGATTGATTCTTGTCAATAAATTCTTATATTTACTGTAGAGAGAGTGTGTTGATTGCTTGATTGTTGTTCAACTAAATCCTCTACAAAACAATGGTGTTTCAAGAATGTACTGTAGAAATAATTATACACTCAGATGGAAATCACAAATAAACTCTTAACATTGGAAATTTGTGTAGCAACAAACTCGAGTTAACCGATTTAGGACAAAAAAAAGTCTCAAAATCATTCTAAGAAACATAAATAACACAACATAATTTTCTTTTAGTGGGATATATTTAACGACATTTAATTTAAAGGAAAAATTGTTTCTAAAAAGCGAACTTTTCGGCCATCTGCAAATAAAGAGTCAAGGTTTCATTTATTCAATAAAAAGACAACCTTTGTCTCATATTTGCAAATAAAGAGTCAACGTTTCATTTATTCAATAAATTTAGAGTTGAAAACTTACCTGCTATATTGAATAAATGAAACGTTAATTCTTTCTTTTGGCAAAATGAGACAAAGGTTGTCTTTTTATTGAATATATGAAACGTTGACTCTTTATTTGCAGATGGCCAAAAGGTTGGCTTTTTAGAAACAATTTTTCCTAATTTAAATGTCACTTTTTCAAATTTCTTATAGTGTATATAGAGGGTTTAGTGACATTTATTAGATCCTTTAGAAGCATATTAAAAAACCACACTAAAACTTTTAGCGACGTAGGATCTGGTGACATTTTTAACAAGCGCCACTATAAAGTATAGTGACAATTTACATATGTCACTAAAGACCAATTTAAGTGTCGCTAAATCACCTAATGATGGAATTGAAAATAAAAATTACTCCCTCTTATTCATCCTAAATGTCCCATTTTGTTTTTCACACTTGCCGAGGTAACATTTTAACCCTTAATATTTCAAAATATTTTTAATTAAAAATTATAAAAACTTGATATTAATAATCCTTGTATTAAGACGAATCAAACAAGATCTCACATGACTATGTTTTAACTTATAGATTAAGAGTAAAATACAAATTAAGAGTGATGAGTGAATAGTGTCAAAAACGAAATGGGAGATTTATGCTGAATAGGAGGTAGTAATAATTATTACACTAAAAATATGAATTAGTGGCATTTTTTTTAATGCCACTAAATTCAATGTCGCAAAAAACTAAATTTGTTGTAGTGACAGGACAAAATGGAGAAACGAATCAACAAATATAACTTATAATTTAAAACCTACTTTAAAAGAAATGAAGAGACAAGAAGAATTGTAGATGAAACGTCCGTATGGAATAATAAAATTAGGGTTATGGTTGTGCAAAGTTTTTCGCAGCAATTAGGGAATGTCGAACAAGATGAAACGCCAATGTGAAATACGCCCCGCAAATTTTATTTTTTCAGTTTTGGTTAGCCACATTTATTTAGAGTGGCTAAGGTGTTTGTAGGTTTTTGAACTCACATTTAGCCTCGTTTATTTAGTGTTGTTGAATTGATGACATGTTTTATTTAATTGACAGTTAGCCTCGCTTACTTAGTGTGGCTAAATTGATTATATATTATTTTTTTTCTTGACAATTAGACACACTTATTAAGTATAACTGAATTGATTATTTTTTATTTAATTGACATTTAACCACACTTATGCGTGTGGCTGAATTGTTTACATACAATAAATAATTGGAAAAATTATTTCTAAAAAGCCAACCTTTTGGCCATCTGCAAATTAAGAGTCAACGTTTCATTTATTCAATAAAAAAGACAACCTTTGTCTCATTTTTGCAAATAAAGAGTCAACGTTTCATTTATTCACTATAGCAGGTATGTTTTCAACGATCTAAATTTATTGAATAAATGAAACGTTGACTCTTTATTTGCAAAAATGGGACAAAGGTTGTCTTTTTATTGAATAAATGAAACGTTGACTCTTAATTTGCAGATGACCAAAAGGTTGGCTTTTTAAAAACAATTTTTCCTAAATAATTTAATTGACCTTTTAGTCTTACTTATAAGTGAAACTATTATTCGTACACTCAATAAGCGTACCTAAATGTAAAAAAGTGTGCCTAATTACAAATTTGGCCGCCATCCTTAAATAAGCATGGCTAAATAAGTGTAGGTACATGCAACTTTTTTTTTGTAGTGGTTGGATATTGTACAACTACCATACATGGAAAAAAATTGATTAAAAAGACATAATGATGTACTTATTGAATTATTTATATATTCAATATCCAATCCAAAAAAATATAAATAATGACAAAAGATAAATAGGGCAAGAAAACGAATAACAAATAGAAAATAAAAAAATTAGCATGTTATATTAGTGGAAACTATATTCAATTATGACAAATTCTCCGACTTTCAACTTGAGATAATTAAAAATTAATCTTGTAAGAGAAGCTTTGTATTTGAGCAAATTTATTATATAGTCATAAATTATAAGACACTCATTAAAACACCTAAGCAATAAATAACATGGACTTTTACAACTCTTTTATTATAGGAAAAATTACTGTAAATAATACGAGCTTTCATTGATTTTCCTACAATAATAGGACCTTTTGATTAACCGTGAATAATACCAACTTTGATTTGGATTTCCCTCTAACATTCTTAACATATTGGTAACCTACAATTGTAGGTCAACTTATAAAAAAAGTAAAATACAAAAAGATGACTAAAAATGCATTAAAAAAAGTAAGAAAATTAATTTCCCACTTTTTTGGTGGATTATTATTGCATTTTTATTTTTCTAAATTTTTTTATTGGATTTTTTAATTATTTTTTTGTACTTTTTTAGCAAGTTGGCCTACAACTGTAGGTTACCAACAAGTCAAAGATGCTAGAGGGAAATCCACATCAAAGTTAGTATATACTATTCAGGGTTAATCGAAAGTTCGAATTATTGTAGGAAAATCAGTGAAACTGTATGATATATTTATTATTGTAATTTTTTTCATAATTAGAGAATAAACTGTAATTCAATTTTATTTGAAAATCTTAATTTTGATATTCTATATATTTATTATTATGATTTTTATTTTTATTTTCCTTTATTAGTTTTATATTTATTTGTTGGTTATTTTTTTCAAAATATTTGGATATTACAAGATAAATCTTTTGTAACTTGAAATAAACTAAAAGTTTGGAAATGAGGTTTAAAAGATTTGATTTTGTCATTGTTAAAACCTTAAAATAGAAAAAGAAAATTTTAACGTCTTAGGCAGGTTCAAATGAGGTCAGGGTTACGATTTTCAATCTGATTCGCTATTTCTAAAAATTTTATATATGATCTGCACACGAATTGATAAGACTTGATTTTTATAGTGTTAAAGTGATTAATTTTAGTGTTTAATAACATTTTCCAAACTTTAAGAATTAACAAATCAGAGTGGCGCAGCGGAAGCGTGGTGGGCCCATAACCCACAGGTCCCAGGATCGAAACCTGACTCTGATATTTTAATAAATGTTTTTTAAATTTTTTATGTAGCTTTAATATTATATATATTTATTATTATAATATTATATATATATTTATTTTTTTTATATTTATATATTATATATAATAAAAAATAAAATTTATTTTTATTTTATTTAAAAACAAAAATTAAAAAATGAAAAAACTAAAAAAATTGAAAAAAAAAGAGAGTGCGAACCATAACCTGTGAAGGAGGACTAGGCAAAAGGAGAGTGAGTGTGCTTTCGACATCTATCTACATCCTTTGCTATGGCGTTCGCAGGTATACTTCTTTTCCTATCTTTATCTTTTATCTATTATTAGCTCCACTAAATTGTCCCACCGTAACCCACCTAGCCATCCTCACTTAGATTCTCGCTTATCATATTATACTAACCATTACATGTTATTGAGCTACAAATTTTTTAACCTACATAAGCCCCCATTATCTTTTGTCCAAATAAGTTCTTGCATTGCGAGATCCAAGAGCTCCATTTTATGAGCCATACTGTTTGGAGTTTGGGTGTTTTTGTATGGTTTCATCTTGTTGTGGTTGTATTGATGTTGTGTGGATGTTTGTTTTGGGTTGGGTATGAGGTCGACAATGGGTTTGGGATTTATATGGGCCTAAGTGAGATCATTTTTTTTTTGAGAGATAAGGAGACTAAGATAGGAAGCCTCTTTCTTTTGGGGAGCCATAAGAAGAGCCGGTGTTCATGTCTTAAGAGGTAATGGTGCAACTGATGGTGTTATCCTAGTTCATCATTGTAGTATTCTAGTTAGCTATGAATTCTTTTCTATGCTTCGATTTGCTTTATCTTGGGTTACTGAAGACTTTATTGCTACTCATTTTCTCTTTGTGCTTCATTTGTGTACAATTTTAGCTTCATGTTTATATTGTATCATTGCTTTTGTTTTGCTAAGTTTGTGCATGCTATTCATTAGAAAAAGGGAAACATGCTTCAAAAGAGACAAGCCCGCTAGGTTGAAAACCCGAAAGGGTGACCTAGGCAAAAGAGCGGAATGAGTGGGTGAGCAATGTGAGATTTGGAAAAATGAAAGAGTGGCTAGGACGAAAACCCGAAATGAGTTCCTAGGCAAAATGAGAGAAAAAGAGAGAAATTTCATTGAAACATCCTATGTCATTTGTGCTTAAATTTGGAGATCGCATTTTAAACTTGCTTTTATTCTTTTCAACCTTGATTTGCTCGAGGACGAGCAAAGGTTAAACATGGAGTGGTTTGATAAGTGCAATTATTTGCACTAATCGTTTATATTTTTACGCTCCTTTGCGGTGTTTGGAAGGCGATTCGGGGTCGTTTCGTTCGGTTTTACTCTACTTTGGTATCTCATTGTCAAAGTATGGGAAGACGGGTGAATTTTGTGGTTTTGAGTTGTTTTTATGGGTTTTCGATACTAATCGTGTCTACAGGGTTCAAAGATCAAGTCAAGCTACTAATTAAACCAAGTCACGACCAAAGAAACAAGTTCAAGAAAGTGAACCAATCCAGTGGCCAAAAGCCGAGTCGGCTGAGGTGCCTCTATAAGCTTCGACGACTCGGCTGTGAAAGAAAAGAAGTAGCCTATTTTCCAGAAGCTTTCGCCGATTCGGCGATGATGAGCAAAGACGTACCGCCGACTCGGCGATGATCAAAGCAAGTCACACAGATTTTCCAGAGAGCTTTCGTCGACTCGGCTGTGGAGCAAAATTGGTGACCGCCGACTCAGCGTGCTTGGCTGACAAGTTCAATGAGTTTTCCAGAATGTGAAGCCGACTCGGCGTAGCGGTTAATTGACATTTTAGGCGTGTTTTTCTCCGGGCTTTCTTTGGGCCTAGGAATAATCAACCTCATTATTATAAATAGAACCCTTAATCCTGATTAGGGTTCTCTTCTTCCTCATCTCAACTTTGCTTAGTTTTACTTAGTTTTTCCATTGAATCAAGCTTTGAATTATTTTAGTTTTCAATTTTACTTTGCAAAAACATCAATCTAGTCTTTAGCATTCAATCTTCCTTTAAGTTAGTAAGTTCTCTTTGGTTTTAATTCTTAGTTTTAATTCATTGTATTAGTTTAAGCTTTATTTGGTAAACATTAATCTTTAGTTTTAGTCATCCTTTAATAATAATTTCATCTTTCTCCATTATTGCTTTCGTATTCATTGTCATTGTTATTAAGTATTTCATCATTGCTCATTTTAGTTTAGCTTTTAATTCATTGTCATTTATGTTTAGCATTAAGTTTGAATTAACATCCATTGCATTCATCATGTCTAGTAAGTAGATCCATTTTCTAGGGTTAGGGTTTGAACCTATTAGTTGAGCATGAATTCATTCTTAGATGTGTCTATGAGACTATGGATTAAAGTGATTAAATTGTGCCAATTAACCCTAAATTAAATATGCTTTGTCGGACCATTCAATAGAATTAGCGTGTGAGATTGGGATCACCTTTGCTTTAGGGTAAGCTTTAGTTAAATTCTTATTGATTCGTTCAATAATATTAACGTGTGAGAATTGAATTAATAGGGTCTAAATCTAATAGTTAATCAACAGAGCGAGAGTTTGAGATTAACAAGATCAAATTTAATCACACAATTAATCCTACACTTCATAGACACTAATGAGAATTGGATCATGCAAGACTTTAGGGGATTCCCGACACCCTAGATTTCATCATCATATAGCTTATATCCATTTAATTATCGCATTCGTAGTTGTTAGTTCAAACCTATCAAATATTTTTATTCCCTTAGCAATTTAATCAACCGAAATCGTTAAGTCCATTGTCCCAAGCTTCCTTGTGTTCGACCCGCGACTACACGTACACCGTGCGCTTGCGGTTAAATAAAATTTGCACATCAAGTTTTTGGCGCCGTTGCCGGGGAAGCGGCAGACAATTTTATTTAACCAACAAATCATATTTAATTTGTTGCTAAGGGACAATAAAATTAGCAATTTAAACCATTATACACACACTGACACATATCCCATTATTCAATCCCATGATTGGGACCAACAAAATCACCAATCCTATGTAAATACCTCCAAAAAATTTCATGTTCAAATTGAGGAAGATAAAAACTTGCCATATCACAAAGAAGACCACATGACTGAAAGAAAAGCAATATACTCAATAAAAAACCAACAAATCAATTGTTCGTCGCTTCACCATATTTTATTTGAATGAAATTGATTTTTTTGGGAGACAATTAATTTTACTGAGATTTACTATATGGAAGTTACTCATACTAAAATCTAAAAAATAGTATTATAAATTAAGTTTAGAAAAGAAGTTTTCTTTTCATTAATGTTTCAATCATAGATGAATGATATCATAATATTGAAAAAACAAATATTTGTAGCTTTGAGACCAATTTCGGTTGAATAAGAAATCTTTAGCTACTACATTTTATAAGGTTCGATACTGTACAACTACATTGTCATCATCCTCATCTTGAAGTCTTGAACTAACATGTCCAATACCCATCCTTTATATACACAACTAGAACAACAAAAAACAATTAAAATAAAAAACATTACTTGTGTAAACATGAAGTCATGAACCAGAACAACCGCAACTACAAAAAAAAGGGAAACAACAATGTCACACAAAAAAATCTCAATCATATGATTGATTCTTGTCAATAAATTCTTATATTTACTGTAGAGAGAGTGTGTTGATTGCTTGATTGTTGTCAACTAAATCCTCTACAAAACAATGGTGTTTCAAGAATGTACTGTAGAAATAATTATACACTCAGATGGAAATCACAAATAAACTCTTAACATTGCAAATTTGTGTAGCAACAAACTCGATTTAACCGATTTAGGACAAAAAAAAGTCTCAAAATCATTCTAAGAAACATAAATAACACAACATAATTTTCTTTTAGTGGGATATATTTAACGACATTTAATTTAAAGGAAAAATTGTTTCTAAAAAGCCAACTTTTCGGCCATCTGCAAATAAAGAGTCAACGTTTCATTTATTCAATAAAAAGACAACCTTTGTCTCATATTTGCAAATAAAGAGTCAACGTTTCATTTATTCAATAAATTTAGAGTTGAAAACTTACCTGCTATATTGAATAAATGAAACGTTAATTCTTTCTTTTGGCAAAATGAGACAAAGGTTGTCTTTTTATTGAATATATGAAACGTTGACTCTTTATTTGCAGATGGCCAAAAGGTTGGCTTTTTAGAAACAATTTTTCCTAATTTAAATGTAACTTTTTCAAATTTCTTATAGTGTATATAGAGGGTTTAGTGACATTTATTAGATCCTTTAGAAGCATATTGAAAAACCACACTAAAACTTTTAGCGACGTAGGATCTGGTGACATTTTTAACAAGCGCCACTATAAAGTATAGTGACAATTTACATATGTCACTAAAGACCAATTTAAGTGTCACTAAATCACTTAATGATGGAATTGAAAATAAAAATTACTCCCTCTTATTCATCCTAAATGTCCCATTTTGTTTTTCACACTTGCCGAGGTAACATTTTAACCCTTAATATTTCAAAATATTTTTAATAAAAAATTATAAAAGCTTGATATTAATAATCCTTGTATTAAGACGAATCAAACAAGATCTCACATGACTATGTTTTAACTTATAGATTAAGAGTAAAATACAAATTAAGAGTGATGAGTGAATAGTGTCAAAAACGAAATGGGACATTTATGCTGAATAGGAGGTAGTAATAATTATTACACTAAAAATATGAATTAGTGGCATTTTTTTTAATGCCAGTAAATTCAGTGTCGCAAAAAACTAAATTTGTTGTAGTGACAGGACAAAATGGAGAAATGAATAAACAAATATAACTTATAATTTAAAACCTACTTTAAAAGAAATGAAGAGACAAGAAGAAATGTAGATGAAACGTCCGTATGGAATAATAAAATTAGGGTTATGGTTGTGCAAAGTTTTTCGCAGCAATTAGGGAATGTCGAACAAGATGAAACACCAATGTGAAATACGCCCCGCAAATTTTATTTTTTCAGTTTTGGTTAGCCACATTTATTTAGAGTGGCTAACGTGTTTGTAGGTTTTTGAACTCACATTTAGCCTCGTTTATTTAGTGTTGCTGAATTGATGACATGTTTTATTTAATTGACAGTTAGCCTCGCTTACTTAGTGTGGCTAAATTGATTATATATTATTTTTTTTCTTGACAATTAGACACACTTATTAAGTATAACTGAATTGATTATTTTTTATTTAATTGACATTTAACCACACTTATGCGTGTGGCTGAATTGTTTACATACAATAAATAATTGGAAAAATTGTTTCTAAAAAGCCAACCTTTTGGCCATCTGCAAATTAAGAGTCAACGTTTCATTTATTCAATAAAAAAGACAATCTTTGTCTCATTTTTGCAAATAAAGAGTCAACGTTTCATTTATTCACTATAGCAGGTATGTTTTCAACTCTAAATTTATTGAATAAATGAAACGTTGACTCTTTATTTGCAAAAATGGGACAAAGGTTGTCTTTTTATTGAATAAATGAAACGTTGACTCTTAATTTGCAGATGACCAAAAGGTTGGCTTTTTAAAAACAATTTTTCCTAAATAATTTAATTGACCTTTTAGTCTTACTTATAAGTGAAACTATTATTCATACACTCAATAAGCGTACCTAAATGTAAAAAAGTGTGCCTAATTACAAATTTGGCCGCCATCCTTAAATAAGCATGGCTAAATAAGTGTAGGTACATGCAACTTTTTTTTTGTAGTGGTTGGATATTGTACAACTACCATACATGGAAAAAAATTGATTAAAAAGACATAATGATGTACTTATTGAATTATTTATATATTCAATATCCAATCCAAAAAAAATATAAATAATGACAAAAGATAAATAGGGCAAGAAAACGAATAACAAATAGAAAATAAAAATATTAGCATGTTATATTAGTGGAAACTATATTCAATTATGACAAATTCTCCGACTTTCAACTTAAGATAATTAAAAATTAATCTTGTAAGACAAGCTTTGTATTAGAGCAAATTTATTATATAGTCATAAATTATGAGACACTCATTAAAACACCTAAGCAATAAATAACATGGACTTTTACAACTCTTTTATTATAGGAAAAATTACTGTAAATAATACGAGCTTTGATTGATTTTCCTACAATAATAGGACCTTTTGATTAACCGTGAATAATACCAACTTTGATTTGGATTTCTCTCTAACATTCTTAACATATTGGTAACCTACAATTGTAGGTCAACTTATAAAAAAAGTAAAATACAAAAAGATGACTAAAAATGCATTAAAAAAAGTAAGAAAATTAATTTCATACTTTTTTTGGTGGATTATTATTGCATTTTTATTTTTCTAAATTTTTTTATTGGATTTTTTAATTATTTTTTTGTACTTTTTTAGCAAGTTGGCCTACAATTGTAGGTTACCAACAAGTCAAAGATGCTAGAGGGAAATCCACATCAAAGTTAGTATATACTATTCAGGGTTAATCGAAAGTTCGAATTATTGTAGGAAAATCAGTAAAACTGTATGATATATTTATTATTGTAATTTTTTTCATAATTAGAGAATAAACTGTAATTCAATTTTATTTGAAAATCTTAATTTTGATATTCTATATATTTATTATTATGATTTTTATTTTTATTTTCCTTTATTAGTTTTTTATTTATTTGTTGGTTATTTTTTTCCAAATATTTGGATATTACAAGATAAATCTTTTGTAACTTGAAATAAACTAAAAGTTTGGAAATGAGGGTTAAAAGATTTGATTTTGTCATCGTTAAAACCTTAAAATAGAAAAAGAAAATTTTAACGTCTTAGGCAGATTCAAATGAGGTCAGGGTTACGATTTTCAATCTGATTCGCTATTTCTAACAATTTTATATATGATCCGCACACGAATTGATAAGACTTGATTTTTATAGTGTTAAAGTGATTAATTTTAGTGTTTAATAACATTTTCCAAACTTTAAGAATTAACAAATCAGAGTGGCGCAGCGGAAGCGTGGTGGGCCCATAACCCACAGGTCCCAGGATCGAAACCTGGCTCTGATATTTTAATTAATGTTTTTTTAAATTTTTTATGTAGCTTTAATATTATATATATTTATTATTATAATATTATATATATTTATTTATTTTTGTTATATATTATATATAATAAAAAATAATATTTATTTTTATTTTATTTAAAAACAAAAATTAAAAAATGAAAAAACTAAAAAAATTGAAAAAAAAAGAGAGTGCGAACCATAACCTGTGAAGGAGGATTAGGCAAAAGGAGAGTGAGTGTGCTTTCGACATCTATCTACATCCTTTGCTATGGCGTTCGCAGGTATACTTCTTTTCCTATCTTTATCTTTTATCTATTTCTAGCTCCACTAAATTGTCCCACCGTAACCCACCTAGCCATCCTCACTTAGATTCTCGCTTATCATATTATACTAACCATTACATGTTATTGAGCTACAAATTTTTTAACCTACATAAGCCCCCATTATCTTTTGTCCAAATAAGTTCTTGCATTGCGAGATCCAAGAGCTCCATTTTATGAGCCATACTGTTTGGAGTTTGGGTGTTTTTGTATGGTTTCATCTTGTTGTGGTTGTATTGATGTTGTGTGGATGTTTGTTTTGGGTTGGGTATAAGGTCGACAATGGGTTTGGGATTTATATGGGCCTAAGTGAGATCATTATTTTTTGATAGATTAGGAGACTAAGATAGGAAGCCTCTTTCTTTTGGGGAGCCATAAGAAGAGTCGGTGTTCATGTCTTAAGAGGTAATGGTGCAACTGATGGTGTTATCCCAGTTCATCATTGTAGTACTCTAGTTAGCTATGAATTCTTTTCTATGCTTCGATTTGCTTTATCTTGGGTTACTGAAGACCTTATTGCTACTCATTTTCTCTTTGTGCTTCATTTGTGTACAATTTTAGCTTCATGTTTATATTGTATCATTGCTTTTGTTTTGCTAAGTTTGTGCATGCTATTCATTAGAAAAAGCGAAACATGTTTCAAAAGAGACAAGCCTGCTAGGTTGAAAACCCGAAAGGGTGACCTAGGCAAAAGAGCGGAATGAGTGGGTGAGCAATGTGAGATTTGGAAAAATGAAAGAGTGGCTAGGACGAAAACCCGAAATGAGTTCCTAGGCAAAATGAGAGAAAAAGAGAGAAATTTCATTGAAACATCCTATGTCATTTGTGCTTAAATTTGGAGATCGCATTTTAACCTTGCTTTTATTCTTTTCAACCTTGATTTGCTCGAGGACGAGCAAAGGTTAAACATGGAGTGGTTTGATAAGTGCAATTATTTGCACTAATCGTTTATATTTTTACGCTCCTTTGCGGTGTTTGGAAGGCGATTCGGGGTCGTTTCGTTCGGTTTTACTCTACTTTGGTATCTCATTGTCAAAGTATGGGAAGACGGGTGAATTTTGTGGTTTTGAGTTGTTTTTATGGGTTTTCGATACTAATCGTGTCTACAGGGTTCAAAGATCAAGTCAAGCTACTAAGTAAACCAAGGCACGACCAAAGAAACAAGTTCAAGAAAGTGAACCAATCCAGTGGTCAAAAGCCGAGTCGGCTGAGGTGCCTCTATAAGCTTCGACGACTCGGCTGTGAAAGAAAAGAAGTAGCCTATTTTCCAGAAGCTTTCGCCGATTCGGCGATGATGAGCAAAGACGTATCGCCGACTCGGCGATGATCAAAGCAAGTCACACAGATTTTCCAGAGAGCTTTCGCCGACTCGGCTGTGGAGCAAAATTGGTGACCGCCGACTCAGCGTGCTTGGCTGACAAGTTCAATGAGTTTTCCAGAATGTGAAGCCGACTCGGCGTAGCGGTTAATTGAGATTTTAGGCGTGTTTTTCTCCGGGCTTTCTTTGGGCCTAGGAATAATCAACCTCATTAGTATAAATAGAACCCTTAATCCTGATTAGGGTTCTCTTCTTCCTCCTCTCAACTTTGCTTAGTTTTACTTAGCTTTTCCATTGAATCAAGCTTTGAATTATTTTAGTTTTCAATTTTACTTTGCAAAAACATCAATCTAGTCTTTAGCATTCAATCTTCCTTTAAGTTTGTAAGTTCTCTTTGGTTTTAATTATTAGTTTTAATTCATTGTATTAGTTTAAGCTTTATTTGGTGAACATTAATCTTTAGTTTTAATCATCCTTTAATAATAATTTCATCTTTCTCCATTATTGCTTTCGTATTCATTGTCATTGTTATTAAGTATTTCATCATTGCTCATTTTAGTTTAGCTTTTAATTCATTGTCATTTATGTTTAGCATTAAGTTTGAATTAACATCCATTGCATTCATCATGTCTAGTGAGTAGATCCATTTTCTAGGGTTAGGGTTTGAACCTATTAGTTGAGCATGAATTCATTCTTAGATGTGTCTATGAGACTATGGATTAAAGTGATTAAATTGTGCCAATTAACCCTAAATTAAATATGCTTTGTCGGACCATTCAATAGAACTAGCGTGTGAGATTGGGATCACCTTTGCTTTAGGGTAAGCTTTAGTTAAATTCTTATTGATTCGTTCAATAAAATTAACGTGTGAGAATTGAATTAATAGGGTCTAAATCTAATAGTTAATCAACAGAGCGAGAGTTTGAGATTAACAAGATCAAATTTAATCACACAATTAATCCTACACTTCATAGACACTAATGAGAATTGGATCATGCAAGAATTTAGGGGATTCCCGACACCCTAGATTTCATCATCATATAGCTTATATCCATTTAATTATCGCATTCGTAGTTGTTAGTTCAAACCTATCAAACATTTTTATTCCCTTAGCAATTTAATCAACCGAAATCGTTAAGTCCAATGTCCCAAGCTTCCTTGTGTTCGACCCGCGACTACACGTACACCGTGCGCTTGCGGTTAAATAAAATTTGCACATCAAGTTTTTGGCGCCGTTGCCGGGGAAGCGGCGGACAATTTTATTTAACCAACAAATCATATTTAATTTGTTGCTAAGGGACAATAAAATTAGCAATTTAAACCATTATACACACACTGACACATATCCCATTGTTCAATCCCATGATTGGGACCAACAAAATCACCAATCCTATGTAAATACCTCCAAAAAATTTCATGTTCAAATTGAGGAAGATAAAAACTTGCCATATCACAAAGAAGACCACATGACTGAAAGAAAAGCAATATACTCAATAAAAAACCAACAAATCAATTGTTCGTCGCTTCACCATATTTTATTTGAATGAAATTGATTTTTTTGGGAGACAATTAATTTTACTGAGATTTACTATATGGAAGTTACTCATACTAAAATCTAAAAAATAGTATTATAAATTAAGTTTAGAAAAGAAGTTTTCTTTTCATTAATGTTTCAATCATAGATGAATGATATCATAATATTGAAAAAACAAATATTTGTAGCTTTGAGACCAATTTCGGTTGAATAAGAAATCTTTAGCTACTACATTTTATAAGGTTCGATACTGTACAACTACATTGTCATCATCCTCATCTTGAAGTCTTGAACTAACAGGTCCAATACCCATCCTTTATATACACAACTAGAACAACAAAAAACAATTAAAATAAAAAACATTACTTGTGTAAACATGAAGTCATGAACCAGAACAATTACTTGTGCGATCATCAGGATTTCCTTAGAGTAGTAGATGAAGCCTGGAAGAAAGAGGTCAAGGGTGTTGGCCTCCAAATACTATGGTATAAAATGAAAAATGTGAAGCATAGTCTTAAACAGCTGCATAATAAAGAGTTCGCGGGTATCCACAGGAAAATCACTCATTGGGAGTCTACTCTTCAGGCTATCCAAACTAGCTTGCAGGACAACCCCACTAATGAAGAACTCCACCATCAAGAGAAAGAGGCTTCCTCCCTAGTGCGTAAATGGAGGAAAATTGAGGATAAAGCGCTCCATCAGAAAGCCAGGATAACGTGGATGAAACATGGGGATGACAACACTGCCTTCTTCCATGCGACTATCAAAGAAAGAATCTCGTCCAACAGCATCCATGAGCTCCAGAACAAAGACGGCAAGTGGATATCTAAGGCTTGTGATATTCAGAAAGAGATCTCTCAATTCTATCAAGACCTCCAGGGTACTGCAACTCCCAACCTTGAAGTGATAGACAGAAGGGTTATGCGAGAGGGTCCCCAGGTAAACAGCAATAGTAGTCAGGATCTCATTAAGGATGTAGCTGAAGATGAAATCAGAGAAGCTCTTTTTGGGATGAATGATAATAAAGCTCCAGGGATTGACGGGTTTAATGCTTGCTTTTTCAAGAAATCCTGGAACATCATCAAGGAGGATTTCACAAATGCCATCAGAGATTTCTTCATCAGCAACTCTTTGTTTCCTCCCCTCAATTGCACTTCTGTTACTCTGATTCCGAAAATCTCCAATGCTAGTAAAGTGAGTGACTTCAGACCTATCGCTTGCTGCACAGTCATATACAAGGTGATCTCCAGAATTCTCGCAGGCAGACTCCAGAAGGTGATGGGTACTCTAATCGACCAAGCTCAGTCCGGTTTTATTCCAGGTCGGCAGATGGCAGATAACATTCTTCTTGCAGCTGAGCTCATCAAAGGGTACAACAGGAAGAACAATAGCCCCAGGTGTATGATCAAAATGGACCTGCGCAAAGCGTATGACTCCATTAGTTGGGATTTCTTATTTGAGGTTATGAACGAGATGGGCTTCCCGCCTAGGTTTGTGGATTGGATCAGATCTTGTGTGTCCACCGTTTCTTTCTCCATTCTGGTTAATGGGGTCCCTATGAAGCCTTTCCCAGCTAAAAAAGGGCTTCGCCAGGGTGACCCGATATCTCCATATCTGTTTGCTATCGCGATGGATTACCTCTCCAGACTCATGCAGAAGCAGGGTTCATCTCCCACCTTTCGGTTCCACCCCAGGTGCAAGCTCACTCGTACTACACATCTTCTATTTGCAGATGATCTCCTTCTGTTCTGTAAAGCTGATATTCCCTCGGTTCAGAGCTTGATGACTACGTTCCATACTTTTTCGAGAGCATCAGGGTTAGAGGCAAACAAAAACAAAAGCAACGTCTATATCTCAGGGGTTGATGAGCAGGGTAAAGAGCACATTCTGAGTCACCTTCAGATGCCCGAGGGGTCCTTCCCTTTCAAATACCTAGGGGTACCTTTACACTCCAAGAAGCTGAACTCCCAGGAGTGTAGTCCGCTTGTAGATAAAATTGTGGGTCGCATTGGCTACTGGTCTTCTAGGCTCCTCTCTTATGCAGGTAGAATCCAGCTAGTTCGCAGTGTCATTGGGGGAATCCACAACTTTTGGGCCCAGATCTTTTGCATCCCGAAAAAGGTCCTTAAAAAGGTCGAAAGCATTTGTAGATCCTTCATTTGGACAGGCAAGGATGGTGTGTCTAAAAAGCTGCTGTTTCTTGGAAACAAATGGGTCTCCCCTTCTGCAAAGGAGGCCTAAACTTGAGAGACATGTATATTTGGAACAAAGCTGCCATTCTGAAGCATCTATGGAACCTAGCGAGCAAAAAAGAGAATCTTTGGGTCAAGTGGGTCCACAGCTACTATGTGAGAGAGCAAGATATCAGCAATGTGAAACCATCTATGCACGCTTCGTGGATATTTAAGAAGATAATCAAACAGAACGATCTGGTGAACACTCTTGGGGGTTGGGAAAGAATCACCTACGAAGGCACTTTTCGGATTGGGAAAGTGTATGAGCTTCTTATTGCAGATGAACCTAAGGTTAACTGGGGGAGCATCATGGTCAAGAATATAGCGAGTCCTAGTGCAAAGTTCATAGCATGGCTTGCCATTCAAGATAGATTAGCAACGAGAGACAGAATTGGGAAATGGATGGATATTCCAGATGATCGATGTGCTCTGTGTAATAATGCTTGTGAGTCTGTCCAGCACCTATTCTATGATTGTGTGAACGCCAAAACGATCAGAGCCAAAGTCTTCCATTTCATGCACCGGCAGATTGATGATACTAATTTTCAGTCCGAAATCAAAGAGATCAGCAAAATCAGCAGGAAAAAGACCGATCGCGCTAAACTGATTGTTGGCACTTGGACAGAACTGATATATGGTATCTGGATGCAGCGCAACAAGAAAATTTTTGATAACCACGCCTTCACGCAGAAGGAGGTTATTGACTGTATAGTCTTTAGGGTAGCAGGGAGAACTAACAGTAGAATGAACGATATCCTTGTATCTAAGTAGTTAGTTGGTGTTTTTTGGGCTAGTGCTCTCCTTTTTGTAAAGGGCATTGGCGTTTTTGGTGGCTCGGGGGGAGTTAATTTCCTTCCCGGGCGTCTGTATTTGTCTCCCATTTTTGGTATATAATACTAATCATTTGACAAAAAAAAAAAAAAGGGAAACAACAATGTCACACAAAAAAATCTCAATCATATGATTGATTCTTGTCAATAAATTCTTATATTTACTGTAGAGAGAGTGTGTTGATTGCTTGATTGTTGTCAACTAAATCCTCTACAAAACAATGGTGTTTCAAGAATGTACTGTAGAAATAATTATACACTCAGATGGAAATCACAAATAAACTCTTAACATTGCAAATTTGTGTAGCAACAAACTCGAGTTAACCGATTTAGGACAAAAAAAAGTCTCAAAATCATTCTAAGAAACATAAATAACACAACATAATTTTCTTTTAGTGGGATATATTTAACGACATTTAATTTAAAGGAAAAATTGTGTCTAAAAAGCCAACTTTTCGGCCATCTGCAAATAAAGAGTCAACGTTTCATTTATTCAATAAAAAGACAACCTTTGTCTCATATTTGCAAATAAAGAGTCAACGTTTCATTTATTCAATAAATTTAGAGTTGAAAACTTACCTGCTATATTGAATAAATGAAACGTTAATTCTTTCTTTTGGCAAAATGAGACAAAGGTTGTCTTTTTATTGAATATATGAAACGTTGACTCTTTATTTGCAGATGGCCAAAAGGTTGGCTTTTTAGAAACAATTTTTCCTAATTTAAATGTCACTTTTTCAAATTTCTTATAGTGTATATAGAGGGTTTAGTGACATTTATTAGATCCTTTAGAAGCATATTAAAAAAACCACACTAAAACTTTTAGCGACGTAGGATCTGGTGACATTTTTAACAAGCGCCACTATAAAGTATAGTGACAATTTACATATGTCACTAAAGACCAATTTAAGTGTCGCTAAATCACCTAATGATGGAATTGAAAATAAAAATTACTCCCTCTTATTCATCCTAAATGTCCCATTTTGTTTTTCACACTTGCCGAGGTAACATTTTAACCCTTAATATTTCAAAATATTTTTAATTAAAAATTATAAAAACTTGATATTAATAATCCTTGTATTAAGACGAATCAAACAAGATCTCACATGACTATGTTTTAACTTATAGATTAAGAGTAAAATACAAATTAAGAGTGATGAGTGAATAGTGTCAAAAACGAAATGGGAGATTTATGCTGAATAGGAGGTAGTAATAATTATTACACTAAAAATATGAATTAGTGGCATTTTTTTTAATGCCACTAAATTCAATGTCGCAAAAAACTAAATTTGATGTAGTGACAGGACAAAATGGAGAAACGAATCAACAAATATAACTTATAATTTAAAACCTACTTTAAAAGAAATGAAGAGACAAGAAGAATTGTAGATGAAACGTCCGTATGGAATAATAAAATTAGGGTTATGGTTGTGCAAAGTTTTTCGCAGCAATTAGGGAATGTCGAACAAGATGAAACGCCAATGTGAAATACGCCCCGCAAATTTTATTTTTTCAGTTTTGGTTAGCCACATTTATTTAGAGTGGCTAACGTGTTTGTAGGTTTTTGAACTCACATTTAGCCTCGTTTATTTAGTGTTGCTGAATTGATGACATGTTTTATTTAATTGACAGTTAGCCTCGCTTACTTAGTGTGGCTAAATTGATTATATATTATTTTTTTTCTTGACAATTAGACACACTTATTAAGTATAACTGAATTGATTATTTTTTATTTAATTGACATTTAACCACACTTATGCGTGTGGCTGAATTGTTTACATACAATAAATAATTGGAAAAATTGTTTCTAAAAAGCCAACCTTTTGGCCATCTGCAAATTAAGAGTCAACGTTTCATTTATTCAATAAAAAAGACAACCTTTGTCTCATTTTTGCAAATAAAGAGTCAACGTTTCATTTATTCACTATAGCAGGTATGTTTTCAACTCTAAATTTATTGAATAAATGAAACGTTGACTCTTTATTTGCAAAAATGGGACAAAGGTTGTCTTTTTATTGAATAAATGAAACGTTGACTCTTAATTTGCAGATGACCAAAAGGTTGGCTTTTTAAAAACAATTTTTCCTAAATAATTTAATTGACCTTTTAGTCTTACTTATAAGTGAAACTATTATTCATACACTCAATAAGCGTACCTAAATGTAAAAAAGTGTGCCTAATTACAAATTTGGCCGCCATCCTTAAATAAGCATGGCTAAATAAGTGTAGGTACATGCAACTTTTTTTTTGTAGTGGTTGGATATTGTACAACTACCATACATGGAAAAAAATTGATTAAAAAGACATAATGATGTACTTATTGAATTATTTATATATTCAATATCCAATCCAAAAAAAATATAAATAATGACAAAAGATAAATAGGGCAAGAAAACGAATAACAAATAGAAAATAAAAATATTAGCATGTTATATTAGTGGAAACTATATTCAATTATGACAAATTCTCCGACTTTCAACTTAAGATAATTAAAAATTAATCTTGTAAGAGAAGCTTTGTATTAGAGCAAATTTATTATATAGTCATAAATTATGAGACACTCATTAAAACACCTAAGCAATAAATAACATGGACTTTTACAACTCTTTTATTATAGGAAAAATTACTGTAAATAATACGAGCTTTGATTGATTTTCCTACAATAATAGGACCTTTTGATTAACCGTGAATAATACCAACTTTGATTTGGATTTCCCTCTAACATTCTTAACATATTGGTAACCTACAATTGTAGGTCAACTTATAAAAAAAGTAAAATACAAAAAGATGACTAAAAATGCATTAAAAAAAGTAAGAAAATTAATTTCATACTTTTTTTGGTGGATTATTATTGCATTTTTATTTTTCTAAATTTTTTTATTGGATTTTTTAATTATTTTTTTGTACTTTTTTAGCAAGTTGGCCTACAATTGTAGGTTACCAACAAGTCAAAGATGCTAGAGGGAAATCCACATCAAAGTTAGTATATACTATTCAGGGTTAATCGAAAGTTCGAATTATTGTAGGAAAATCAGTAAAACTGTATGATATATTTATTATTGTAATTTTTTTCATAATTAAAGAATAAACTGTAATTCAATTTTATTTGAAAATCTTAATTTTGATATTCTATATATTTATTATTATGATTTTTATTTTTATTTTCCTTTATTAGTTTTTTATTTATTTGTTGGTTATTTTTTTCCAAATATTTGGATATTACAAGATAAATCTTTTGTAACTTGAAATAAACTAAAAGTTTGGAAATGAGGGTTAAAAGATTTGATTTTGTCATCGTTAAAACCTTAAAATAGAAAAAGAAAATTTTAACGTCTTAGGCAGATTCAAATGAGGTCAGGGTTACGATTTTCAATCTGATTCGCTATTTCTAACAATTTTATATATGATCCGCACACGAATTGATAAGACTTGATTTTTATAGTGTTAAAGTGATTAATTTTAGTGTTTAATAACATTTTCCAAACTTTAAGAATTAACAAATCAGAGTGGCGCAGCGGAAGCGTGGTGGGCCCATAACCCACAGGTCCCAGGATCGAAACCTGGCTCTGATATTTTAATTAATGTTTTTTTAAATTTTTTATGTAGCTTTAATATTATATATATTTATTATTATAATATTATATATATTTATTTATTTTTGTTATATATTATATATAATAAAAAATAATATTTATTTTTATTTTATTTAAAAACAAAAATTAAAAAATGAAAAAACTAAAAAAATTGAAAAAAAAAGAGAGTGCGAACCATAACCTGTGAAGGAGGATTAGGCAAAAGGAGAGTGAGTGTGCTTTCGACATCTATCTACATCCTTTGCTATGGCGTTCGCAGGTATACTTCTTTTCCTATCTTTATCTTTTATCTATTTCTAGCTCCACTAAATTGTCCCACCGTAACCCACCTAGCCATCCTCACTTAGATTCTCGCTTATCATATTATACTAACCATTACATGTTATTGAGCTACAAATTTTTTAACCTACATAAGCCCCCATTATCTTTTGTCCAAATAAGTTCTTGCATTGCGAGATCCAAGAGCTCCATTTTATGAGCCATACTGTTTGGAGTTTGGGTGTTTTTGAAAGGTTTCATCTTGTTGTGGTTGTATTGATGTTGTGTGGATGTTTGTTTTGGGTTGGGTATGAGGTCGACAATGGGTTTGGGATTTATATGGGCCTAAGTGAGATCATTTTTTTTTGATAGATTAGGAGACTAAGATAGGAAGCCTCTTTCTTTTGGGGAGCCATAAGAAGAGTCGGTGTTCATGTCTTAAGAGGTAATGGTGCAACTGATGGTGTTATCCCAGTTCATCATTGTAGTACTCTAGTTAGCTATGAATTCTTTTCTATGCTTCGATTTGCTTTATCTTGGGTTGCTGAAGACCTTATTGCTACTCATTTTCTCTTTGTGCTTCATTTGTGTACAATTTTAGCTTCATGTTTATATTGTATCATTGCTTTTGTTTTGCTAAGTTTGTGCATGCTATTCATTAGAAAAAGCGAAACATGTTTCAAAAGAGACAAGCCTGCTAGGTTGAAAACCCGAAAGGGTGACCTAGGCAAAAGAGCGGAATGAGTGGGTGAGCAATGTGAGATTTGGAAAAATGAAAGAGTGGCTAGGACGAAAACCCGAAATGAGTTCCTAGGCAAAATGAGAGAAAAAGAGAGAAATTTCATTGAAACATCCTATGTCATATGTGCTTAAATTTGGAGATCGCATTTTAACCTTGCTTTTATTCTTTTCAACCTTGATTTGCTCGAGGACGAGCAAAGGTTAAACATGGAGTGGTTTGATAAGTGCAATTATTTTCACTAATCGTTTATATTTTTATGCTCCTTTGCGGTGTTTGGAAGGCGATTCGGGGTCGTTTCGTTCGGTTTTACTCTACTTTGGTATCTCATTGTCAAAGTATGGGAAGACGGGTGAATTTTGTGGTTTTGAGTTGTTTTTATGGGTTTTCGATACTAATCGTGCCTACAGGGTTCAAAGATCAAGTCAAGCTACTAATTAAACCAAGTCACGACCAAAGAAACAAGTTCAAGAAAGTGAACCAATCCAGTGGCCAAAAGCCGAGTCGGCTGAGGTGCCTCTATAAGCTTCGACGACTCGGATGTGAAAGAAAAGAAGTAGCCTATTTTCCAGAAGCTTTCGCCGATTCGGCGATGATGAGCAAAGACGTACCGCCGACTCGGCGATGATCAAAGCAAGTCACACAGATTTTCCAGAGAGCTTTCGCCGACTCGGCTGTGGAGCAAAATTGGTGACCGCCGACTCAGCGTGCTTGGCTGACAAGTTCAATGAGTTTTCCAGAAAGTGAAGCCGACTCGGCGTAGCGGTTAATTGAGATTTTAGGCGTGTTTTTCTCCGGGCTTTCTTTGGGCCTAGGAATAATCAACCTCATTAGTATAAATAGAACCCTTAATCCTGATTAGGGTTCTCTTCTTCCTCCTTTCAACTTTGCTTAGTTTTACTTAGTTTTTCCATTGAATCAAGCTTTGAATTATTTTAGTTTTCAATTTTACTTTGCAAAAACATCAATCTAGTCTTTAGCATTCAATCTTCCTTTAAGTTTGTAAGTTCTCTTTGGTTTTAATTATTAGTTTTAATTCATTGTATTAGTTTAAGCTTTATTTGGTGAACATTAATCTTTAGTTTTAATCATCCTTTAATAATAATTTCATCTTTCTCCATTATTGCTTTCGTATTCATTGTCATTGTTATTAAATATTTCATCATTGTTCATTTTAGTTTAGCTTTTAATTCATTGTCATTTATGTTTAGCATTAAGTTTGAATTAACATCCATTGCATTCATCATGTCTAGTGAGTAGATCCATTTTCTAGGGTTAGGGTTTGAACCTATTAGTTGAGCATGAATTCATTCTTAGATGTGTCTATGAGACTATGGATTAAAGTGATTAAATTGTGCCAATTAACCCTAAATTAAATATGCTTTGTCGGATCATTCAATAGAACTAGCGTGTGAGATTGGGATCACCTTTGCTTTAGGGTAAGCTTTAGTTAAATTCTTATTGATTCGTTCAATAAAATTATCGTGTGAGAATTGAATTAATAGGGTCTAAATCTAATAGTTAATCAAAAGAGCGAGAGTTTGAGATTAACAAGATCAAATTTAATCACACAATTAATCCTACACTTCATAGACACTAATGAGAATTGGATCATGCAAGACTTTAGGGGATTTCCGACACCCTAGATTTCATCATCATATAGCTTATATCCATTTAATTATCGCATTCGTAGTTGTTAGTTCAAACCTATCAAACATTTTTATTCCCTTAGCAATTTAATCAACCGAAATCGTTAAGTCCATTGTCCTAAGCTTCCTTGTGTTCGACCCGCGACTACACGTACACCGTGCGCTTGCGATTAAATAAAATTTGCACATCAAGTTTTTGGCGCCGTTGCCGGGGAAGCGGCGGACAATTTTATTTAACCAACAAATCATATTTAATTTGTTGCTAAGGGACAATAAAATTAGCAATTTAAACCATTATACACACACTGACACATATCCCATTGTTCAATCCCATGATTGGGACCAACAAAATCACCAATCCTATGTAAATACCTACAAAAAATTTCATGTTCAAATTGAGGAAGATAAAAACTTGCCATATCACAAAGAAGACCACATGACTGAAAGAAAAGCAATATACTCAATAAAAAACCAACAAATCAATTGTTCGTCGCTTCACCATATTTTATTTGAATGAAATTGATTTATTTGGGAGACAATTAATTTTACTGAGATTTACTATATGGAAGTTACTCATACTAAAATCTAAAAAATAGTACTTCCTCCGTATTTAATTATTTGCAACTTTGGGGTCCTTCACGGACTCCTAGGCAAAACTTTTAGTAGTGTATTAAAATAGATTAATGAAGTTAATGGGGTGGGATTATAGTATTATATATTAAAAAGTAAGAGAGAGTATTAAAAAATATGAGAGAGAATATTAAAAAGTAAGAGAGAGTATAAAAAAGTAAGAGAGAGATAATAAAAACGTAATAAAAAACTTTCTATAAATGGAAAAAAAAAAGAAAGTTGCAAATAATAGTATACGCCATTTTTGGTAAAAGTTGCAAATAACCAAATACAGAGGAAGTATTATAAATTAAGTTTAGAAAAGAAGTTTTCTTTTCATTAATGTTTCAATCATAGATGAATGATATCATAATATTGAAAAAACAAATATTTGTAGCTTTGAGACCAATTTCGGTTGAATAAGAAATCTTTAGCTACTACATTTTATAAGGTTCGATACTGTACAACTACATTGTCATCATCCTCATCTTGAAGTCTTGAACTAACAGGTCCAATACCCATCCTTTATATACACAACTAGAACAACAAAAAACAATTAAAATAAAAAACATTACTTGTGTAAACATGAAGTCATGAACCAGAACAACCGCAACTACAAAAAAAAAGGGAAACAACAATGTCACACAAAAAAATCTCAATCATATGATTGATTCTTGTCAATAAATTCTTATATTTACTGTAGAGAGAGTGTGTTGATTGCTTGATTGTTGTCAACTAAATCCTCTACAAAACAATGGTGTTTCAAGAATGTACTGTAGAAATAATTATACACTCAGATGGAAATCACAAATAAACTCTTAACATTGCAAATTTGTGTAGCAACAAACTCGAGTTAACCGATTTAGGACAAAAAAAGTCTCAAAATCATTCTAAGAAACATAAATAACACAACATAATTTTCTTTTAGTGGGATATATTTAACGACATTTAATTTAAAGGAAAAATTGTTTCTAAAAAGCCAACTTTTCGGCCATCTGCAAATAAAGAGTCAACGTTTCATTTATTCAATAAAAAGACAACCTTTGTCTCATATTTGCAAATAAAGAGTCAACGTTTCATTTATTCAATAAATTTAGAGTTGAAAACTTACCTGCTATATTGAATAAATGAAACGTTAATTCTTTCTTTTGGCAAAATGAGACAAAGGTTGTCTTTTTATTGAATATATGAAACGTTGACTCTTTATTTGCAGATGGCCAAAAGGTTGGCTTTTTAGAAACAATTTTTCCTAATTTAAATGTCACTTTTTCAAATTTCTTATAGTGTATATAGAGGGTTTAGTGACATTTATTAGATCCTTTAGAAGCATATTAAAAAACCACACTAAAACTTTTAGCGACGTAGGATCTGGTGACATTTTTAACAAGCGCCACTATAAAGTATAGTGACAATTTACATATGTCACTAAAGACCAATTTAAGTGTCGCTAAATCACCTAATGATGGAATTGAAAATAAAAATTACTCCCTCTTATTCATCCTAAATGTCCCATTTTGTTTTTCACACTTGCCGAGGTAACATTTTAACCCTTAATATTTCAAAATATTTTTAATTAAAAATTATAAAAACTTGATATTAATAATCCTTGTATTAAGACGAATCAAACAAGATCTCACATGACTATGTTTTAACTTATAGATTAAGAGTAAAATACAAATTAAGAGTGATGAGTGAATAGTGTCAAAAACGAAATGGGAGATTTATGCTGAATAGGAGGTAGTAATAATTATTACACTAAAAATATGAATTAGTGGCATTTTTTTTAATGCCACTAAATTCAATGTCGCAAAAAACTAAATTTGTTGTAGTGACAGGACAAAATGGAGAAACGAATCAACAAATATAACTTATAATTTAAAACCTACTTTAAAAGAAATGAAGAGACAAGAAGAATTGTAGATGAAACGTCCGTATGGAATAATAAAATTAGGGTTATGGTTGTGCAAAGTTTTTCGCAGCAATTAGGGAATGTCGAACAAGATGAAACGCCAAAGTGAAATAGGCCCCGCAAATTTTATTTTTTCAGTTTTGGTTAGCCACATTTATTTAGAGTGGCTAACGTGTTTGTAGGTTTTTGAACTCACATTTAGCCTCGTTTATTTAGTGTTGCTGAATTGATGACATGTTTTATTTAATTGACAGTTAGCCTCGCTTACTTAGTGTGGCTAAATTGATTATATATTATTTTTTTTCTTGACAATTAGACACACTTATTAAGTATAACTGAATTGATTATTTTTTATTTAATTGACATTTAACCACACTTATGCGTGTGGCTGAATTGTTTACATACAATAAATAATTGGAAAAATTGTTATTAAAAAGCCAACCTTTTGGCCATCTGCAAATTAAGAGTCAACGTTTCATTTATTCAATAAAAAGACAACCTTTGTCTCATTTTTGCAAATAAAGAGTCAACGTTTCATTTATTCACTATAGCAGGTATGTTTTCAACTCTAAATTTATTGAATAAATGAAACGTTGACTCTTTATTTGCAAAAATGGGACAAAGGTTGTCTTTTTATTGAATAAATGAAACGTTGACTCTTAATTTGCAGATGACCAAAAGGTTGGCTTTTTAAAAACAATTTTTCCTAAATAATTTAATTGACCTTTTAGTCTTACTTATAAGTGAAACTATTATTCATACACTCAATAAGCGTACCTAAATGTAAAAAAGTGTGCCTAATTACAAATTTGGCTGCCATCCTTAAATAAGCATGGCTAAATAAGTGTAGGTACATGTAACTTTTTTTTTTGTAGTGGTTGGATATTGTACAACTACCATACATGGAAAAAAATTGATTAAAAAGACATAATGATGTACTTATTGAATTATTTATATATTCAATATCCAATCCAAAAAAATATAAATAATGACAAAAGATAAATAGGGCAAGAAAACGAATAACAAATAGAAAATAAAAATATTAGCATGTTATATTAGTGGAAACTATATTCAATTATGACAAATTCTCCGACTTTCAACTTAAGATAATTAAAAATTAATCTTGTAAGAGAAGCTTTGTATTAGAGAAAATTTATTATATAGTCATAAATTATGAGACACTCATTAAAACACCTAAGCAATAAATAACATGGACTTTTACAACTCTTTTATTATAGGAAAAATTACTGTAAATAATACGAGCTTTCATTGATTTTCCTACAATAATAGGACCTTTTGATTAACCGTGAATAATACCAACTTTGATTTGGATTTCCCTCTAACATTCTTAACATATTGGTAACCTACAATTGTAGGTCAACTTATAAAAAAAAGTAAAATACAAAAAGATGACTAAAAATGCATTAAAAAAAGTAAGAAAATTAATTTCCCACTTTTTTGGTGGATTATTATTGCATTTTTATTTTTCTAAATTTTTTTATTGGATTTTTTAATTATTTTTTTGTACTTTTTTAGCAAGTTGGCCTACAATTGTAGGTTACCAACAAGTCAAAGATGCTAGAGGGAAATCGGCATCAAAGTTAGTATATACTATTCAGGGTTAATCGAAAGTTCGAATTATTGTAGGAAAATCAGTAAAACTGTATGATATATTTATTATTGTAATTGTTTTCATAATTAGAGAATAAACTGTAATTCAATTTTATTTGAAAATCTTAATTTTGATATTTTATATATTTATAATTATGATTTTTATTTTTATTTTCCTTTATTAGTTTCTTATATATTTGTTGGTTATTTTTTTCAAAATATTTGGATATTACAAGATAAATCTTTTGTAACTTGAAATAAACTAAAAGTTTGGAAAAGAGGTTTAAAAGATTTGATTTTGTCATTGTTAAAACTTTAAAATAGAAAAAGAAAATTTTAACGTCTTAGGCAGATTCAAATGAGGTCAGGGTTACGATTTTCAATCTGATTCGCTATTTCTAACAATTTTATATATGATCCGCACACGAATTGATAAGACTTGATTTTTATAGTGTTAAAGTGATTAATTTTAGTGTTTAATAACATTTTCCAAACTTTAAGAATTAACAAATCAGAGTGGCGCAGCGGAAGCGTGGTGGGCCCATAACCCACAGGTCCCAGGATCGAAACCTGGCTCTGATATTTTAATTAATGTTTTTTTAAATTTTTTATGTAGCTTTAATATTATATATATTTATTATTATAATATTATATATATATATATATTTATTTTTGTTATATATTATTTATAATAAAAAATAATTTTTATTTTTATTTTATTTAAAAACAAAAATTAAAAAATGAAAAAACTAAAAAAATTGAAAAAAAAAGAGAGTGCGAACCATAACCTGTGAAGGAGGACTAGGCAAAAGGAGAGTGAGTGTGCTTTCGACATCTATCTACATCCTTTGCTATGGCGTTCGCAGGTATACTTCTTTTCCTATCTTTATCTTTTATCTATTTCTAGCTCCACTTAATTGTTCCACCGTAACCCACCTAGCCATCCTCACTTAGATTCTCGCTTATCATATTATACTAACCATTACATGTTATTGAGCTACAAATTTTTTAACCTACATAAGCCCCCATTATCTTTTGTCCAAATAAGTTCTTGCATTGCGAGATCCAAGAGCTCCATTTTATGAGCCATACTGTTTGGAGTTTGGGTGTTTTTGTATGGTTTCATCTTGTTGTGGTTGTATTGATGTTGTGTGGATGTTTGTTTTGGGTTGGGTATGAGGTCGACAATGGATTTGGGATTTATATGGGCCTAAGTGAGATCATTTTTTTTTGAGAGATTATGAGACTAAGATAGGAAGCCTCTTTCTTTTGGGGAGCCATAAGAAGAGTCGGTGTTCATGTCTTGAGAGGTAATGGTGCAACTGATGGTGTTATCCCAGTTCATCATTGTAGTATTCTAGTTAGCTATGAATTCTTTTCTATGCTTCGATTTGCTTTATCTTGGGTTACTGAAGACCTTATTGCTACTCATTTTCTCTTTGTGCTTCATTTGTGTACAATTTTAGCTTCATGTTTATATTGTATCATTGCTTTTGTTTTGCTAAGTTTGTGCATGCTATTCATTAGAAAAAGGGAAACATGTTTCAAAAGAGACAAGCCCGCTAGGTTGAAAACCCGAAAGGGTGACCTAGGCAAAAGAGCGGAATGAGTGGGTGAGCAATGTGAGATTTGGAAAAATGAAAGAGTGGCTAGGACGAAAACCCGAAATGAGTTCCTAGGCAAAATGAGAGAAAAAGAGAGAAATTTCATTGAAACATCCTATGTCATTTGTGCTTAAATTTGGAGATCGCATTTTAACCTTGCTTTTATTCTTTTCAACCTTGATTTGCTCGAGGACGAGCAAAGGTTAAACATGGAGTGGTTTGATAAGTGCAATTATTTGCACTAATCGTTTATATTTTTATGCTCCTTTGCGGTGTTTGGAAGGCGATTCGGGGTCGTTTCGTTCGGTTTTACTCTACTTTGGTATCTCATTGTCAAAGTATGGGAAGACGGGTGAATTTTGTGGTTTTGAGTTGTTTTTATGGGTTTTCGATACTAATCTTGCCTACAGGGTTCAAAGATCAAGTCAAGCTACTAATTAAACCAAGTCACGACCAAAGAAACAAGTTCAAGAAAGTGAACCAATCCAGTGGCCAAAAGCCGAGTCGGCTGAGGTGCCTCTATAAGCTTCGACGACTCGGCTGTGAAAGAAAATAAGTAGCCTATTTTCCAGAAGCTTTCGCCGATTCGGCGATGATGAGCAAAGACGTACCGCCGACTCGGCGATGATCAAAGCAAGTCACACAGATTTTCCAGAGAGCTTTCGCCGACTCGGCTGTGGAGCAAAATTGGTGACCGCTGACTCAGCGTGCTTGGCTGACAAGTTCAATGAGTTTTCCAGAATGTGAAGCCGACTCGGCGTAGCGGTTAATTGAGATTTTAGGCGTGTTTTTCTCCGGGCTTTCTTTGGGCCTAGGAATAATCAACCTCATTAGTATAAATAGAACCCTTAATCCTGATTAGGGTTCTCTTCTTCCTCCTTTCAACTTTGCTTAGTTTTACTTAGTTTTTCCATTGAATCAAGCTTTGAATTATTTTAGTTTTCAATTTTACTTTGCAAAAACATCAATCTAGTCTTTAGCATTCAATCTTCCTTTAAGTTTGTAAGTTCTCTTTGGTTTTAATTATTAGTTTTAATTCATTGTATTAGTTTAAGCTTTATTTGGTGAACATTAATCTTTAGTTTTAATCATCCTTTAATAATAATTTCATCTTTCTCCATTATTGCTTTCGTATTCATTGTCATTGTTATTAAGTATTTCATCATTGCTCATTTTAGTTTAGCTTTTAATTCATTGTCATTTATGTTAAGCATTAAGTTTGAATTAACATCCATTGCATTCATCATGTCTAGTGAGTAGATCCATTTTCTAGGGTTAGGGTTTGAACCTATTAGTTGAGCATGAATTCATTCTTAGATGTGTCTATGAGACTATGGATTAAAGTGATTAAATTGTGCCAATTAACCCTAAATTAAATATGCTTTGTCGGACCATTCAATAGAACTAGCGTGTGAGATTGGGATCACCTTTGCTTTAGGGTAAGCTTTAGTTAAATTCTTATTGATTCGTTCAATAAAATTATCGTGTGAGAATTGAATTAATAGGGTCTAAATCTAATAGTTAATCAAAAGAGCGAGAGTTTGAGATTAACAAGATCAAATTTAATCACACAATTAATCCTACACTTCATAGACACTAATGAGAATTGGATCATGGAAGACTTTAGGGGATTCCCGACACCCTAGATTTCATCATCATATAGCTTATATCCATTTAATTATCGCATTCGTAGTTGTTAGTTCAAACCTATCAAACATTTTTATTCCCTTAGCAATTTAATCAACCGAAATCGTTAAGTCCATTGTCCCAAGCTTCCTTGTGTTCGACCCGCGACTACACGTACACCGTGCGCTTGCGGTTAAATAAAATTTGCACATCAAGTTTTTGGCGCCGTTGCCGGGGAAGCGGCGGACAATTTTATTTAACCAACAAATCATATTTAATTTGTTGCTAAGGGACAATAAAATTAGCAATTTAAACCATTATACACACACTGACACATATCCCATTGTTCAATCCCATGATTGGGACCAACAAAATCACCAATCCTATGTAAATACCTCCAAAAAATTTCATGTTCAAATTGAGGAAGATAAAAACTTGCCATATCACAAAGAAGACCACATGACTGAAAGAAAAGCAATATACTCAATAAAAAACCAACAAATCAATTGTTCGTCGCTTCACCATATTTTATTTGAATGAAATTGATTTATTTGGGAGACAATTAATTTTACTGAGATTTACTATATGGAAGTTACTCATACTAAAATCTAAAAAATAGTATTACAAATTAAGTTTAGAAAAGAAGTTTTCTTTTCATTAATGTTTCAATCATAGATGAATGATATCATAATATTGAAAAAACAAATATTTGTAGCTTTGAAACCAATTTCGGTTGAATAAAAAATCTTTAGCTACTACATTTTATAAGGTTCGATACTGTACAACTACATTGTCATCATCCTCATCTTGAAGTCTTGAACTAACAGGTCCAATACCCATCCTTTATATACACAACTAAAACAACAAAAAACAATTAAAATAAAAAACATTACTTGTGTAAACATGAAGTCATGAACCAGAACAACCGCAACCACAAAAAAAAGGGAAACAACAATGTCACACAAAAAAATCTCAATCATATGATTGATTCTTGTCAATAAATTCTTATATTTACTGTAGAGAGAGTGTGTTGATTGCTTGATCGTTGTCAACTAAATCCTCTACAAAACAATGGTGTTTCAAGAATGTACTGTAGAAATAATTATACACTCAGATGGAAATCACAAATAAACTCTTAACATTGCAAATTTGTGTAGCAACAAACTCGAGTTAACCGATTTAGGACAAAAAAAAGTCTCAAAATCATTCTAAGAAACATAAATAACACAACATAATTTTCTTTTAGTGGGATATATTTAACGACATTTAATTCAAAGGAAAAATTGTTTCTAAAAAGCCAACTTTTCGGCCATCTGCAAATAAAGAGTCAACGTTTCATTTATTCAATAAAAAGACAACCTTTGTCTCATATTTGCAAATAAAGAGTCAACGTTTCATTTATTCAATAAATTTAGAGTTGAAAACTTACCTGCTATATTGAATAAATGAAACGTTAATTCTTTCTTTTGGCCAAATGAGACAAAGGTTGTCTTTTTATTGAATATATGAAACGTTGACTCTTTATTTGCAGATGGCCAAAAGGTTGGCTTTTTAGAAACAATTTTTCCTAATTTAAATGTCACTTTTTCAAATTTCTTATAGTGTATATAGAGGGTTTAGTGACATTTATTAGATCCTTTAGAAGCATATTAAAAAACCACACTAAAACTTTTAGCGACGTAGGATCTGGTGACATTTTTAACAAGCGCCACTATAAAGTATAGTGACAATTTACATATGTCACTAAAGACCAATTTAAGTGTCGCTAAATCACTTAATGATGGAATTGAAAATACAAATTAATAATTATTACATTAAAAATATGAATTAGTGGCATTTTTTTAATGCCACTAAATTCAATGTCGCAAAAAACTAAATTTGTTGTTGTGACAGGACAAAATTGAGAAAGGAATCAACAAATATAACTTATAATTTAAAACCTACTTCAAAAGAAATTAAGAGACAAGAAGAATTGTAGATGAAACGGCCGTATGGAATAATAAAATTAGGGTTATGGTTGTGCAAAGTTTTTCGCAGCAATTAGGGAATGTCGAACAAGATGAAATGCCAATGTGAAATACGCCCCGCAAATTTTATTTTTTCAGTTTTGGTTAGCCACGTTTATTTAGAGTGGCTAACGTGCTTGTAGGTTTTTGAACTCACATTTAGCCTCGTTTATTTAGTGTTGCTGAATTGATGACATGTTTTATTTAATTGACAGTTAACCTCGCTTATTTAGTGTGGCTAAATTGATTATATATTATTTTTTTTTCTTGACAATTAGACACACTTATTAAGTATAACTGAATTGATTATTTTTTATTCAGTAGGTCTTATGGGAGACCGTCTATTGTATAGACGGAGACCACATAGCCCAGCCCAATCACAAAATGGGTATTTTCATTTTAGATAAAAAAGAAAAAAAAATTCCAAAATTAACGGACCCAAATTTGGTAACCGCCAGCAGTCTATTTTGGGGAACTGTTAATTGCTTCTTCCTTTCCCCAAAAACTCTTAATTGCTTCTTCCTGCAAAATTAACGGACCCCAAATTTGGTTAGAATACCAAAAGACAATTCCTCCTTCTTGATAATTTCCAGAACTTTTAATTGCTTCTTCTTGATAATTTGGTTAGAATACGCTACTAGACCAATATTGAGCATAAATTCTTAATTTCAATTTTTTTTGGTCTTCTCCAAGCTTCATCAATGGTGGACGTTTATATAAATTCATTTTTTTTTGTCTTCTCCAAGCTTCATCAATGGCTTCAATGGCGGATGAGAATTTCCAAATCGAAATGGAAGACGAAGGTACTAATAACGAATACTAAATATTTAAATTCTATGAATTTCCAAGTTTCAATTGCCGATGAGAATGTTTGTGATAAATAAATTTTCCAAATTGATGAATTTCCAAGCTTCATCAATGGCTTCAATGGAGGATGAAAATTTCCTAATATATTTCTGTTTTTTTTTTTCAATGAATTCGACTAATAAATATTTAAATTCGATCAATAGTGTATTGTAGTTTATTTAATTATAATTTTTTTTTGTATTTCAGGTCCTGGTGATGGAGATGATGCCAACGATCTTAACAATGCTATATGCCTCTACTAAGGTGTATTTGGGAATATAATGGTTTATGTTTGGTTCTATAATAACGTGTTTTTGGGACTAAACTGTCTATGTTTGGGGTTTTAATGGAATTTTTTTGGTGGTGTAATGACGATGACAGCTACGATATAATTGTTCATGTTTATGTTTGGTGCTATAATGATATGTGTTTGGAGCTATAACTTTCTATGTTTGGGGTTTTAATTGTATATGTTTGCTGATCTAATTATGATGACAACGACCATATAATGGTTTGTGTTTATGTTTGGTGCTATAATAATGTGTGTTTGGGAGTAAACATCAAAATCCACATAATTGTTTATGTTTATGTTTGGGGCTATAATGAGTTGTGTTTGGGACTATAATGTCTATGTTTGGTGATATGTTTGTTTTTTTTGGGACCATAATGTTTGTGTTTTGGGGCTATATGGGTATATGTTTGGGGATTTAATGGTATAGGTTTGGTGATGTGTTTGCTGATATTTTATTTTTTTAGGGACCATATTGTTTCTGTTTTGGGGCTATAATGTTTTGTGTTTGGGACTATAATGTCTATGTTTGGGGGGTGTAATGGTATATGTTTGGTGATATTTTTTTTTGGGACCTTACTAAATATGTCTACGTTTGATAAATCAGTACACATTTCATCAAAAAAGGACTTCAAGAACAACCGTCTCTTAATAATTAGACCCTGAAAAATCAGTTACTAAGGGGCGAAGAAAGAGGATCAAAGGCCACTTTGAAAAAAGAAAGAGTACGACCAAAAAGGACTTCGGAACTGCAACACCCAAAAAACATATAATATAGATATCATTCTAATATGGATTTTGATGTTTTACACTATGGATTTTAATGTTTTGCAATATGGATTTTGATGTTTTACAATATGGATTTTGATGTTTTACAATATGGATTTTGATGTTTTAGAATATGAATTTTGTAAATTAAGCATAACTAAGAGAACAAGTCATTATAACTTCTAAAATTAGTGAGTATAACTCCAAAACTTATAAATCATTCTAACTCATTTTAGCTATAAATTTAACTATAAATTTAAGTTAGTATAACTCAAAAAATCAGTCATTATAACTCCAATACATACGAATTATAACTCCAAAACTTAGTAATTATAGCTCCATAATGTATGCAGCTAAATGCCAAAACTTAGACATTATACTCCATACTAAATCATTAAAGCTCCTAAACTTTTACATTATAGATCCAAAACTTTGTCATTATAACTCCAAAACTTTATATATATATAAAGCATAAAAACGAATTGTCTTAAATAACCACGAAAATCTTATGAGATATTTGGGCATTCCTCCAAAAATCTTAAAATAGCCACGAAATGTCTTAAATAACTAGCATAAAAACAGCTAAAAACAATTCAATATGTTCATTACAACTTCAAATATGCGCTTCTTTGGAGTAACAACTTTTTTGCGACACTCTTCCTCTGCCTTTTAGGAGCTACTTGGGCAGTTTTTGGACATGCTCTCGTGCGCTTTTTTGGAGTAACAACTTTTAGAGGATCGGGAGTAAAAACAATTCAATATGCGCTTCTTTGGAGTAACAACTTTCAGGTAGTCTTTATGGTTTTTCTTTTTGCAAACTGCTTAGACAAATCTACCAATTTATCGCGGTCCATGTTTAGGTCGCTTAGTAAGATCCTCGTCAAAATGGTAGTCCGATATAGCCTCCGATCAACAAGCTACAAACATACATCACATATTATATACATCACATTTAATATGTGTTAGTGACAAAAGAAGGGCAAATAAACATCAAACACATACATTATAGGTGGTCTTATCTTATCCACAAACATATACATTATAGTCCCAAACAAAAATCAATATAGCACCAAAAACAAACCATTATACCACCCAAAAACAGACGTTATAGTCCCAAAAAGATAACATTATAGACCTAAACACTATTACAACCACAATAAAGTGACAAGAAACCCTATTCTTTGGTGAGAAACTAATGAAATAATTAACCTAACCAAACAAAATAAATCTAAAAATCCCCCCTAAAAATCATAAGAATGATTTTAAACTGGTGAATGATGCATGATAAAAAAATAAATAGCAGATAAGAATGCAGCAATAAAATTTAACGAATACCAATAGGAATTTGTCCCAAATGAAAAGTTAAATACAAAACGGAAGAAAAAAAAAAGAAAAAATCATTAAGTGAATAAGAATTAAAAATTCAAAAAAGAATGAAAGAAAAATTACTTGGTGGATGAATTAGGAAGTTGAGAAGAAGCTTTACAAGAGTAATAATGGCGTCTTTTACAAGAGTAATAGGAGATGTTTGTAAATGAAAGAATATTGAAATAGGATTTTTGTTTTAAGCAGGATTTCGTTTATTTATCCTCTACATTTTGCTCTCATGGTTGTCAGCCTGGTTTTGATAGGGTAAGATTTCCAAAGATAAAATTTATTGCAATTTTGCTATCAGAAAAAACCAAACAGTGAATTTCAACATCCATTTCAAGCAAAACTCAAATACCCATTTCAAGCAATAAATCAAATACCCATTTCAACAATGGCAATCTAACAATGGAAATCTAACAAATCTCATAACAATGGAAATCTAACAAATCTCAGAACAATGGAATTTCGACACCCATTTCAAGCAAAACTCAAATAACCATTTCTTCATATACCCATTTCGACACATTTCAAGAACAATAAATCAGAATCAAAAAAAAAAATCTAACAAATTTCGACAAATGTAAAACCAAAATATACCCATTAAAAAAGAGAGAACAAAATCAAACAATAAATCTAGCAACCACAATCATAAAACTCAGAAATTTCAAAATCATAAATCATTAGAAAACCCATTTAATTTCCGAAATAACCATTAAAAAACAAGTTTAAATGTCGAAAATCATACCTAGAATTGAAGATCTGGAACAATATAAATGTTGAGGAAGCAACTGAAACCACACAGTAGAATAAACCGAAAATTGAAAGCCCTCTTCCATGAAAATCGATTTGAAAATCTCAGAACAACCAAATGGAAAACTCATAAAATAGAAAAGGAACTCTTAGAAATGGAAATCTCAAGAAATTGAAATGGAAACCAAATTGTTGAGGGTCTTGGAAATCTAAGAATAATGAATGAAGAAGGAGAGGTTGAGTGAAGTAAGAGTGTAACTGTTGGGTATTCAAGGAAAATAATGATTACACGCGGTATTCAAGGAAATTGAATGTTTTAATTTTTTTTTTATTTGAATACTCCTGATTTCCTAAAAATAGAAGCTGGGCCGGCCCATTTTAGTCCGTCTATCCTATAGACGGACTTTCCTGAGATTTCGTGTTTTTTATTTAATTGACATTTAACCACACTTATGCGTGTGGCTGAATTGTTTACCTACAATAAATAATTTAATTGACCTTTTAGTCTTACTTATAAGTGAGACTATTATTCATACACTCAATAAGCGTGCCTAAATGTAAAAAAGTGTGCCTAATTACAAATTTGGCCGCCATCCTTAAATAAGCATGGCTAAATAAGTGTAGGTACATGCAACTTTTTTTTTGTAGTGGTTGGATATTGTACAACTACCATACATGGAAAAAATTTGATTAAAAAGACATAATGATGTACTTATTGAATTATTAATATATTCAACATCCAATCCAAAAAAAATATAAATAATGACAAAAGATAAATAGGGCAATAAAACGAATAACAAATAGAAAGTAAAAAAATTAGCATGCTATATTAGTGGAAACTATATTCATTATGATAAATTCTCCGACTTTCAACTTAAGATAATTAAAAATTAATCTTGTAAGAGAAGTTTTGTATTAGAGAAAATTTATTATATAGTCATAAATTATTAAAAACAAATTATAACACCTAAGCAATAAATAACATGGACTTTTACAACTCTTTTATTATAGGAAAAATTACTGTAAATAATACGAGCTTTCATTGATTTTCCTACAATAATAGAATCTTTTGGTTAACCCTGAATAATAACAACTTTGATTTGAATTTCCCTTTAGCATTCTTAACATATTGGTAACCTACAATTGTAGGTCAACATATAAAAAAAGGAAAATACAAAAAGAGGACTAAAAATGCATTAAAAAAAAAGTAAGAAAATTAATTTCCCACTTTTTTGGTGGATTTTTATTGCATTTTTATTTTTCTAAATTTTTTTATTGAATTTTTTAATTATTTTTTTGTACTCTTTTAGCAAGTTGGCCTATAATTGTAGGTTACCAATAAGTCAAAGATGCTAGAGGGAAATCCACATCAAAGTTAGTATATATTATTCAGGGTTAATTGAAAGTTCGAATTATTGTAGGAAAAATCAGTGAAACTGTATGATATATTTATTATTGTAACTTTTTTCATAATTAGAGAATAAACTGTAATTCAATTTTATTTGAAAATCTTAATTTTGATATTCTATATATTTATAAACTAAAAGTTTGGAAATGAGGTTTAAAATATTTCATTGTTAAAACCTTAAAATAGAAAAAGAAAATTTAAACGTCTTAGGCAGGTTCAAATGAGGTCAGGGTTACGATTTTCTATCTGATTCGCTATTTCTAACAATTTTATATATGATCCGCACACGAATTGATAAGACTTGATTTTTATAGTGTTAGAGTGTTTAATTTTAGTGTTTAATAACATTTTCCAAACTTTAAGAATTAACAAATCAGAGTGGCGCAGCGGAAGCGTGGTGGGCCCATAACCCACAGGTCCCAGGATCGAAACCTGGCTCTGATATATTAATTTGTGCTTTTTTAAAATTTTTTTATGTAGCTTTGATATTATATATATTTATTATTATAATATTATATTTATTTATTTTTGTTATACATTATGTATATTAAAAAATAATATTTATATTTATTTTATTCAAAAACAAAAATTAAAAAAATGAAAAAACGAAAAAAATTGAAAAAAAAGAGAGTGCTAGCCATGACCTGTGAAGGAGGACTAGGCAAAAGGAGAGTGAGTGTGCTTTCGACATCTATCTACATCCTTTGCTATGGCGTTCGCAGGTATACTTCTTTTCCTATCTTTATCTTTTATCTATTTCTAGCTCCACTAAATTGTCCCACCTTAACCCACCTAGCCATCCTCACTTAGATTCTCGCATATAATCTTATACTAACCATTACATGTTATTTGAGCTACAAATTTTTTAACCTACATAAGCCCCCATCCTCTTTTGTCCAAATAAGTTTTTAACTTGTGAGATCCAAGAGCTCCATTTTATGAGCCATACTATTTGGAGTTTGGGTGTTTTTGTTTGGTTTAATCTTGTTGTGGTTGTATTGATGTTGTGTGGATGTTTGTTTTGGATTGGGTATGAGGTCGACAAGGGGTTTGGGATTTATATGGGCCTAAGTGAGATCATTTTTTTTAAGAGATAAGGAGACTAAGATAGTAAGCCTCTTTCCTTTGGGGAGCCATAAGGAGAGCCGGTGTTCATGTCTTAAGAGGTAATGGTGCAACTGATGGTGTTATCCCAGTTCAATTGTAGTATTCTAGTTAGCTATGCATTCTTTTCTATGCTTCGATTTGCTTTATCTTGGGTTACTGAAGACCTTATGACTACTCATTTTCTCTTTGTTCTTCATTTGTGTACAATCTTAGTTTCATGTTTATATTGTATCATTGCTTTTGTTTTGCTAAGTTTGTACATGCTATTCATTAGAAAAAGGGAAACATGCTTCAAAAAAGACAAGCCCACTAGGTTGAAAACCCGAAAGGGCGACCTAGGCAAAAGAGCGGAATGAGTGGGTGAGCAACGTGAGATTTGGAAAAATGAAAGAGTGGCTAGGACGAAAACCCGAAATGAGTTCCTAGGCAAAATGAGAGAAAAAGAGAGAAATTTCATTGAAACATCCTATCTCATTTGTCCTTGAATTTGGAGATCGCATTTTAACCTTGCTTTTATTCTTTTCAACCTTGATTTGCTCGAGGACGAGCAAAGGTTAAACATGGAGTGGTTTGATAAGTGCAATTATTTGCACTAATCATTTACATTTTTATGCTCATTTGCGGTGTTTAGAAGGGGATTCGGGGTCATTTCGTTTGGTTTTACTCTACTTTGGTATCTCATGCTCAAAGTATGGGAACACGGGTGAATTTTTTGGTTTTGAGTTTTTTTATGGGTTTTCGATACTAATCATGTCTACAGGGTTCAAAGATCAAGTCAAGCTACTAATTAAACCAAGTCACGACCAAAGAAACAAGTTCAAGAAAGTGAACCAATCCAGTGGCCAAAAGCCGAGTCGGCTGAGGTGCCTCTATAAGCTTCGACGATTCGGCTGTGAAAGAAAAGAAGTAGCCTATTTTCCAGAAGCTTTCGCCGATTCGGCGATGATGAGCAAAGACGTACCGCCGACTCGGCGATGATCAAAGCAAGTCACACAGATTTTCCAGAGAGCTTTCACCGACTCGGCTGTGGAGCAAAATTGGTGGCCGCCGACTCAGCGTGCTCTGCTGACAAGTTCAATGAGTTTTCCAGAATGTCAAGCCGACTCGGCTATGGGTGTTATCTTTGGTCAGCCGAGTTGGCGTAGCGGTTAATTGAGATTTTAGGCGTGTTTTTCTCCGGGCTTTCTTTGGGCCTAGGATTAATCACCCTCATTAGTATAAATAGAACCCTTAATCCTGATTAGGGTTCTCTTCTTCCTCCTTTCATCTTTGCTTAGTTTTACTTAGTTTTTCCATTGAATCTAGCTTTGAATTATTTTAGTTTCAATTTTACTTTGCAAGAACATCAATCTAGTCTTTAGCATTCAATCTTCCTTTAAGTTTGTAAGTTCTCTTTGGTTTTAATTCTTAGTTTTAATTCATTGTATTAGTTTAAGCTTTATTTGGTGAACATTAATCTTTAGTTTTAATCATCCTTTAATAATAATTTCATCTTTCTCCATTATTGCTTTCGTATTCATTGTTATTGTTATTAAGTATTTCATCATTGCTCATTTTAGTTTAGCTTTTAATTCATTGTCATTTATGTTTAGCATTAAGTTTGAATTAACATCCATTGCATTCATCATGTCTAGTTAGTAGGGGTGTTCAATGGGCCGGGCTCCTATTTTTAGCCCTTATCCGGCCCGTTTTTAGAAGGGCTTTGTAAGGGCCGGGTCGAAAATGGGCCGGGCCGGAAACGAGCTTTACTTTATGTAAAATGAAGCGGGCTATAAAAGGGCTCAATAAGGGCCGAAAACGGGCCTTTATAAATAACTAATTAATGTATAATTTCAATATTATAAATGACAATGTCAATGAAATTATTAATATTTTATAAATTTTTTTTATTATAAATGATAATTTAATTGTTATAAATTGAAAATTGGGGATTAAAAATATTTTTAGTAGTAAAAATGGGCCGGATTGGGCCGGATCGGGCTTTCAAAGCCCGGCCCATTTAAAGCCCATATTAATTTTAAAGGGCCCTTATCCGGCCCGGCCCGGCCCATATTTACTTAAGCCCGGCCCGGCCCTTATCCGGCCCATTGAACACCCCTACTAGTGAGTAGATCAATTTTCTAGGGTTAGGATTTGAACCTATTAGTTGAGCATGAATTTATTCTTAGATGTGTCTATGAGACTATGGATTAAAGTGATTACATTATGCCAATTAACTATAAATTAAATATGCTTTGTCGGACCATTCAATAGAACTAGCGTGTGAGATTGGGATCACCTTTGCTTTAGGGTAAACTTTAGTTAAATTCTTATTAATTCGTTCAATAAAATTAACGTGTGAGAATTGAATTAATAGGGTCTAAATCTAATAGTTAATCAACAGAGCGACAGTTTGAGATTAACAAGATCAAATTTAATCACACAATTAATCCTACACTTCATAGACACTAATGAGAATTGGATCATGCAAGACTTTAGGGGATTCTCGACACCCTAGATTTCATCATCATATAGCTTATATCCATTTTAATTATCGCTTTCGTAGTTGTTAGTTCAAACCTATCAAACATTTTTATTCCCTTAGCAATTTAATCAGCCGAAATCGTTTAGTCCATTGTCCCAAGCTTCCTTGTGTTCGACCCGCGACTACACGTACACCGTGCGCTTGCGCATAAATAAAATTTGCACATCAAGTTTTTGGCGCCGTTGCCGGGGAAGCGGCGGACAATTTTATTTAACCAACAAATCATATTTAATTTGTTGCTAAGGGACAATAAAATTAGCAATTTAAACCATTATACACACAATGACACATAACCCATTGTTCAATCCCATGATTGGGACCAACAAAATCACCAATCCTATGTAAATACCTCCAAAAAATTTCATGTTCAAATTGAGGAAGATAAAAACTTGCCATATCACAAAGAAGACCACATGACTGAATGAAAAGCAATATATTCAATAAAAAACCAACAAATCAATTGTCTGTCGCTTCACCATATTTTATTTGAATGAAATTGATTTATTTGGGAGACAATTAATTTTACTGAGATTTACTGTATGGAAGTTACTCATTGAACTTGAACTTGTCAGCCAAGCACGCAGAGTCGGTGGTCACCAATTTTACTCCACAGCCGAGTCGGCGAAAGCTCTCTGGAAACTCTGTGTGACTTGCTTTGATCATCGCCGAGTCGGCGGTACGTCTTTGCTCATCATCGCCGAGTCGGCGAAAACTTCTGGAAAATAGGCTACTTTTTTTCTTTCACAGCCGAGTCGTCGAGGCTTATAGAGGCACCTCAGCCGACTCGGCTTTTGGCCACTGGATTGGTTCACTTTCTTGAACTTGTTTCTTTGGTCGTGACTTGGTTTAATTAGTAGCTTGACTTGATCTTTGAACCCTGTAGACACGATTAGTATCGAAAACCCATAAAAACAACTCAAAACCACAAAATTCACCCGTCTTCCTATACTTTGAGCATGAGATACCAAAGTAGAGTAAAACCGAACGAAATGACTCCGAATCGCCTTCCAAACACTACAAAGGAGCATAAAAATATAAACGATTAGTGCAAATAATTGCACTTATCAAACCACTCCATGTTTAACCTATGCTCGTCCTCGAGCAAATCAAGGTTGAAAAGAATAAAAGCAAGGTTAAAATGCGATCTCAAAATTCAAGCACAAATGAGATAGAATGTTTCAATGAAATTTCTCTCTTTTTCTCTCATTTTGCCTAGGAACTCATTTCGGGTTTTCGTCCTAGCCACTCTTTCATTTTTCCAAATCTCACATTGCTCACCCACTCATGCCGCTCTTTTGCCTAGGTCGCCCTTTCGGGTTTTCAACCTAGCGGGCTTATCTCTTTTGAAGCATGTTTCCCTTTTTACAAAGAATAAAATGTACAAACTTAGCCATGCAAGATAATGAAACAATATAAACATAATGCTAAGAATGCACAAAAAAATGAATAACATAGAGAACATGGGTAGCAATAGGGTCTTCAGATACCCTGATTAAACAGATTAGAGCATAGAAAAGAATGTATAGCTAACTAGAATATTCCAATGATGAACTGGGATAGCACCATCAGTTGCATCATTACCTCTTAAGATATGAACATCGGCTCTCCTTATGACTCCCCAAAAAGAAAGAGGCTTCCTATCTTAGTCTCCTTATCTCTCAAAAAGAATGATCTCGCTTAAGCCCATATAAATCCCGAACCCCTTGTCGACCTCGTACCCAACCCAAAACAAACATCCACACAACATCAACACAACCACAAATAGATGAAACCTAATAAATACCCAAACTCCAAACAGTATGGCTCATATAATGGAGTTCTTGGATCTCGCAATCCAAAAACTAATTTGGACAAAAGAGGATGGGGGCTTATGTTGAACATTTGGTGTCTAATAATCCTAATAATAATCACCAAGTACTACTAAGGTAGTGGGACACTTTATAAGTCCGTAGTATATAACTAAAGCTACTAAAAGTAGTGGGACAAATACGTATTCATATACTAAGTCCGTAAGGCATTTATAGTAATGACAAAATGAGGAAAAGGGACAAACCAAGTCAACTTGCACTACCATGCACAGCCGACTCGGCTGTGCCTAAGATTGAGCTAAAGCCGAGTCGGCTTTTGCTCACTGGAAAAACCTCAATTTGGTCAGAAGGCAATCGTCGAGTCGGCGATCCTTGGGGAGGACCGACCGCCGACTCGGCGGTCTGGGGCTGGACTTTACCGTTGCTTTTCTTCCCGTTTTTCTTGAGATTGATGCTTAAGATTCCCTCTTTAATCTCATTAATTCTGAGATTATTGTGGGGATTATGACCAATTATACTCATAAATGCCTAGTTTAATGACAATTGATGATTTCCTCATCAATGTGATCATGAATGGTGATGAATGTCCAAGGCTCCTCTTGTGTTACACCTTTTTCCGGATTTCTAAGCTTTCGCTCATTTGTCTTGTGCATACAAAAGAGTAATTAACTTTTGTTAGTGCATTCCTTTGCTTATAATTCCTAAACACATTGCTATTAAGTTATATACCTTGAGTACTAGAGGTATATTGTTGTTGATTGTATCTCGTTGTGAATTTCCAAACACCAAACCCAAGTACCTTTGTGGGGGAAATATCACAAAAGGATAGTGAGCACACGCCTTCAACTTGTATCAAGTTTCCGGGTAACGGTTGTCGTTACGCAACAATCTTCATTAGTTTTATCGCTTTATTATCATCTTGTAATTTCTTTTGTCATCACACAAAGGGGTTGATACAAATTCCCGATTGTAATTTGTATTTGTTGGCCCATTTGGTTTTGATGATAACTTAAACGTTTATAAACAAACATATTACGGTTTGAGATTGTTGTGTTAGGTTTTATATCCGGTCTCTAAAAGGTCGTTGATGGAACCATTAGAAATTGAAAAGGGCATTGCTACTTTACTGTTTCAAGATCAAGTTAAATTCGAGGAATGGTAAATCAGAGACAATGCAGTGTTCCAAGATCAACCAGTCAGAGAAGTAGTCAACGAATTTATTAAGAAAATAATTTTAGTTTTATTTTTCTTTTTATTTTTGTTTTTATATATATATATATATATATATATATATATATATATATATATATATATATATATATATATATATATATATATATAAATATATATATATATATATATATATATATATATATATATATATATATATATATATATATATATATTATAGATAAAAATGAAAAACACCAACACTGAAACTTGAGACCCCAAAACCTCCGGCATAAAAAAACCCTAGCGGGAAAAAAGACTTCGGAAGAGGGGACCAAGAAACAGACCACTCAAAACAGCATAGGATTGGACTATGCATCACCATAAAGTATTCCAATTTCTACACCTAATACACCAAAACAAATACAAATAATACAAGCACAACCATACACAGTACCACATAAACACCAAAAAGATCAAAGTAGATCTTTCACACCAAGAGGGACATCAGAACACCACCAGGATGACTACCTCGGCTACACATCTACACCCCAAAAGAATTTCCACCAACGGATCGATTTCAAGACCCACCATAACCAAATGCAAAAAGCAATAAAACACCTATAGTCAAGCATTAAAAACCAAAACATTACTCTGACATCTCAGACAACTTTTCACCATTAAAAAAATACCAAAAGGCAGCCCATATACACTCAGTACTCCAATAATAAAGATCCCTCGAGCCCAACGCCGAAAAACACCAAACTCTAAAAAAGGGAACCCAAACGTCATACACACGACCCCAATAAGCCACCAGCCAATACCATCCCGGACAAGCTAACCCGTCGAAAAAAGACTACCCCAGCCCACACCAAAAACACCACCAATACGAACGAACGTACTCAAAAAAAGACCCAGCACCTGCTACCGATAACGTTAGAGATCTGCTCCAAAAAGTCCTGGCACCTCAAAGAACCCATCATGAGTAGCTACCCAAGAAAACTGCCTTCATCTTTAGAATCGACCCCACCATCCTTTAGAGTCCATTTAAGCAACCAGCACACGCCCAAAACTCCACAAATCTTCAACAAAAATGGCGTCCACGCCATGTATCCACCTACAAACCTTCACCATCAGGCCCAAATCACTGTCAGACACCAAACGAGACCACCTTTGCCCCTTTTTGCCTACATCAGCCCTGGCCAACAAGTGTTCGAAGATCACAGAAGACCTCCTAAGAAAAAACCCCCACCTCCAAGAATCTACAGCACCTCAGAAACCCCAGCTCATCGTCAAAGGGACTAACCACAACACTTTTTGAAGGTTCCAAGCTGCCAGCCCCAGAACCAGCCCGACCACCTCCATTGAAAAAGGAACAAAAACATTCGGTGCGTTGGCGTCACCCACCGTCAATACCGACACCATACCCACCAATCATCATCTACTCCCCACATCACCTCTTACCTCTGTCAATAAAATCGCCCAGCCAATAAACACTAGAAAAGAAGACATCGTACCGTCGATCACCGATTCATCATCATTCCCAAGCTAGCCCATATGCCACTCATTTCCATACACCATCGTTCCAATAAAGAAAAAAAAAACGCATCACCCAAAATGCCACGAAAACCAAAGACAAACATAGGAATACATACCCTAGAAGGATCACAACAAACATCAAGAAATACAAGACGCTACCTAGTACCAGTTATCAGAGATCCATCGCAGAACTAAACTCGAAAAACTCCAGAATATGAAACGACACACCAAATAACTCCAATCTCATATACCGCCGACAACATCAAAGAACCACCAACAAAGGATAATAGAGTGCTAGACTCCCAATCCAGAAGATAGAAGGTGAAAAGCCAAAAGACACGACCTCAGAGAATCATAATCCAAAAAAAGAGAAGAGGAAATTCCTAAAAGATCACGAAGCGTCGAAGAGCGACACCAAGCATCACCAAGCTTTGAAAAACCTACAACATAACAACCCTACACCCCTAGCTTCAAAGGCCCCCGTCACCACGAAAACACCACCAGCCCAAAAACGGAAAACCAACAAAAATAAGGACAAAAGGACAAAGGATGACCAGACCTTCAAAACAAAAAATCAAAAAAAACCTTTTTAGAGATTGGAACACGGAAGCCGAAAAAGACCCGGTCGCAAAAAGGTTTCTTGGGAGGGAAACCACCAAGCTAAAGACCTTCAGAGGAACAATAGAAGAACATAAAACGAACCACCCAGAAACCCAGACTCAAAGATGACACAAGAAAAAAGAGAAGACCGTGAAAAACGAATAACATCATCGCAGGATCGTTAAGACCAAAAGTACACGTCACCGAAACGTCGCATATCATTTAATTAAGTACAACTGTACAACAAAAGAAAATTTTAATAAATGTCGATTTTCGAAATACGATTCGATCACGCTAATAAAGTATAATCAATTTCATATAAATGTTAGTCAACCATACTGCTGTACTTTTCCAGCCATACTGTCGGTACAACTCCCATCTCGATAAGAGAGACAGTACTTTAGGGGAAGCTAACCCCTAAGCAAGTCTCTACCATAGACACTTGGCTTACTTCGGTGCCTATGACCATCGCGGTGGCTCAAAATGCCCCCATATACCGCGAGTAATTGTTTCCACCAATTGACGTCATACTACATCCACTTTAAAGTTAGTGAGGTCATACTACCTCTGCTTATCAAAACAATGTATCAATATTATTTATTTGAAAATATAAAATTGTTCATACTTTATATCCATGCTTTACTTTTGTTTACCATTAATATATGGTACATATCACATAGTTCAAAACTTCGCTGCGTGTACGTACCTTAAACAAGATAATCAATTCTGAAATGTCCTAATCAATTTCCCATCACGAATCGACTTCCTACAAGGTTCAATCGTATTCGGAAAATAAGCACACATACACACTTTCCTCAAATCAAACCATAACACATACATATAACTACCTCCACACTAGAATACCACAAATATCATGAACATCCAACACATTACTATGACATGGCAAGCGCACAAATAAACAACATCATACACAATCTGTCCAGATTCGTGGTTTAAAACTATGAAACTGAAATAACGACTTCACTATTGCGTCCGAAAGACGTCAAAACCCCCGAGTACTAATTTTCATGATTTATAACATAGTATAAGTATTTTTAATCTAATTTCAAAGCCAAAAATGCTCCAAAACACCTTTTTTTCATCATTTTCTTAACCTACCGTATTTGTCATTTTCAATTAAAATTTAATACAAATTCCAATGTTTACATTTCTTATTAAATCCATACCATCAAAAATCATAAACTCATGCCCACATATTAAAATAATTTTCATATTTCTAAAATAATTCATTTCTTACAAACAAAATTTTTCCTTCATAAATCATTCACTAACACATTAAAATTCACATACCACACCAAAATAATTTCTTATACTACAACACAATTTTCCATGAACAACCATAATTTATATATATTTCTTTTATATTCACCCATCAAAATAAAAATTCTTAACTTAACACACTCATATAAAATAAACCCTAAAAACGTCCTACACTAAAATTTGATAAAGTCATATATAAAAACTCATATCATCATTTTAATTCATGAAAAAAAATAACCATGGATCAAAACTCACACATGCCACAAATCACATAATTTAAATTAAAACAATAATGAAAATAATTAAAGAATTATACTTGCAATTGCAAGGAAAAAACACCGAAATCAAGAGTGAAAATGGGTGCTAGGCGTGTGAAATAGTTAGGGTTTTCTTGAGTTTTCTAGGAATTGAAAGGTAGAATGCAAGTGAAGTAAGGAATTAAGGAGATTAAGGAAATGAAGAATTAAGGTAATAAGAATAATGGGTCATTATTAAGTGATCTTTCACTACACTATAATGGAAGTTACAACCCAAGCCAAAACCCTATAGGGCCGGCAATCTATCATATTCCCTCCATTTTATTATTTTTTTTTCCTTTTAAAAATATGAAATAAGAAATGGGTTAAACGTTATAGGCCCGAAAAAACTAAATTGTTAAAAAGGACTGACAATACATGGTCAAGCCCAAAATCAATAAGTGAAAACATTATTTATATAAAATAATATTACTAGTAAATCATTAAATATATCAGGAAAATATCGGGGTGTTACATTGAAGGAATACATAGCTTCTCTGCCAAAACTAGTTTCAGCTATGAATGGAGACCAGTTAGTTCTATAAATCTCTGTTTTGGAATACTCTTTGTCTGGGTTATTGATCGTTGAAAGACAAAGAAACTACTTCCTGTGCACTACATAAGTCATGCTTTCCGCGTCTTAGAAGGTAACTACAACGATGTTGAAAAAGTATTCTTCACAGTGATAATAGCAAGCAAAAAACTGAATCAGGAGTGGGCAAACCAATCATAGTGAGAACAAACCAGCCTCTGAAAAAAAGATCCCTGAAATAAAAAATCAGTCAAGCGGCGTAATTGACTAGGCAAACCAATTAGCAGACTTAGGAATTAAATATGAACCACGCACGATAACCAAAGCTCAAGCTTTGGCTCATTTCATAGCTGAAAGCACTAGGCCATGTCCCATTGATCTTAATCAGGAGTGGAAACTATACGTCGATGGCTTTTCGTCAAAAACCAGAAGTGAAGAAGACTTACTTATATTATCTTCTGTTAGGGTCCGTATGGAAAGGGCAGTGTGATTCGAATTTGCGGTTTCCAATAACAAAGTCGAATATGAAGTGCTACTCTAGGGGCTAAAACTTTGTTATAAAGCTAGATCTAGGATCTTATCCACCTTCTCCGACTCCTAGCTAATTGTTGGGCAAGTAAACGGGGAATTAAAGATGATAGCATGAAAATTTACTTACAACATATAAAGGAATTTGTCAAGAAATTTGACAAATTCACATTAGTTCATATACCAAGATTCGAAAATGCACGACTCTGTGGCGACATTGGCAACCTCATTCGAAACATGGAAGGCTCGTGATATTATCTGGGAAGTATTTCCTAACCCTAACATCAACATAATGGTCTTAACAATTGATAGATTAGACAAATGGATGGAAATATATATCCAATATCTGCATAAAAAACTCTTACCAGAAGACGAAAGTCCAAAAAAGCTGTTGTAAAAGAAGGTGAAATGGTTTGAGTTTCACAAAGGAAACGCTCTACAAAAAGTCATATACAAACCCTCTCCTAATGTGTGTAATTCAGAAAAAAGAAACTACATCCTTCGTTAGATACAAGAAGGCGGGTGCAGAGTCCATCAAAGTGTTTGAAATATGATAGGCAAAGTTTTGAGAAGTGGATACTATTGGTCTTCTATAAGAAGCACTCAGTACCCTCGCCATCGAATATTTCACCAAGTATATGGAAGCAGAAGCACTCAGTACCCTTACGGATAAGCAAGTGTGTCAGTTCATATGGCGCAATATTATAACAAGGTACGACATACCCCGTGTCATCATCACACACAAAGGACAACAATTCATCAGTAAGAACATCTAAATTCAGTTCAGCTCTATGTCTCATCCACAAACTAAAGGCCAAATAAAATCAACTAACAAGGAAATTTTGAATGGCCTCAAAAAGAAAATAGAACGGGCAAAAGAAACTTAGGACGAAGAACTACAAGGCATCCTATGGGCCAGTCGTACAACAATGAAGGATGCAACAGTTTCCTTCGTCCGTCGTTCTGAGGCAGTTCTCCCTATGGAAATTGGCATACCTTCGGCCTCAACTAGCGTGACCTATTACTCACATGAAGAGAACAAAATTGAAAAAAGAATAAACTTAGACATGCTACCAGAGACTAGGGGAAATGCTCTCCTAAGATCGATAGCTTATAAACAAAGGATAACTCTTCAATTCAATCGACATGTCAAAACGAGGCATCTTCAAATTGGGGATTTTGTTCTTCGCAAAAATGAAGCCATGGGAAAAATAACAAAAAAGGCAAGCTTAGGGCCAATTGAGATGGTCCATATAAAATTATCAGCATCGTCAAATCCGAGAAATTTGAGTTAGAAGATATGGCAGGAAAGAAAATACAACGCCCTAGAATGAAGATCATTTGAAAAAAATACTACATTTAACAAGCTTTGCAAGGGGCCACATATGTAAGAGAACTCATAAGTTTTCATATCACCCAAGTATTTCGTTAAGAATTTGTCAATTTTTTTTATTTTTAATTTGTCAATTTTTAGTTTTCATACAGTCATCACCTTCTAGGATTCCGTTTATTTTAGTTTTCATTAGAATTCATAAGCTTGTTAGTTTCATATAGTTTTCATTGGTTTTCGTTTTTTTAATATTTAAGTTCACTTTATTTGTCCAACGCCTGCATTGATTGCCAATCTCATTTAATTCAGCATTTTATTCATCCAATATCAATATTTTAAGTAAATCCCAATAGGGATGCCATTCGTAGCGTCTAAAAGTCAGACTTTTTATAAAAGGACCCACTGTTTTTGGGTAACCAGTCATTCCAATACAACTTAGACACGAACACTTCAGTCGTAATATGGAAAAATCGGACTCGTTATTAGGGTCCCAAAGCAAAATATTTTCTAACTATACATGGGTTTAAAATCAAAGTCCTAGTAAAAAGTCGGACTTTATCTAGTCCAATTCAGGATCCGAAAATCTAAGCTAAATCTTAAAATAAGAATATTCATAAATGAGATGACAACATAGTTACCGACTTTTCAACCGACTTAATACATTCACATCCAAAAAAGTACGGTTAACTTCAAGTATGAATATTACAAATCCAAATTAGGCCCACATTGGCCGAATAATGATAATTACAAATAAAATAACAACTTATAAATCATTAAAAAAAATTATCAACATCAGCATTAGGCTCCAAAAACTCTAATTTAGACGACCCGACTACCCCCTCCTTCGGACATGGAGTGAAGCTCACATAGTCTTCGATGTTAAAAGGTTCAACTTCAATCTCTTTCAAATCTTTAGAGAAAGCCTAGAGGTTAGGGACGAAAGTAGCACAAACAATTAACTTTTCCAGCTTTTCCAAATCCAAGCACATAGCCTCCAGTTCATCATTTTCACCAGCTTTCTGTAGCCACCGAGCCGTTTCTTTTGCATCCCAAGCTGGGTCGACTAAGACCGCAGACTCTTGTTTTGGTACGGTGGCTAGGTTAAGCATCGCCTCATCCCCCTTATTCTCGGTGATTTGATGAAGAGCGTCAAAATTCACGTCTAATTTTCATTTCAACAGTCAAGTCTCCTAAAAAACTTGATGCTTTAGGTTCGTCCGAGGTAATCTAATCCCTAGCTATCTTAGCTTGTCTTTCATATCGTAGCTTGTAAACCTTAGCCGCGTCTAGGAAGACCTTATACTTCTTTACATCTTCAAAGACCTACTTGCTGAGAAACTGATTTTTATATACTAGCTTATCATGAATGTCCATTAAGCGTGTCGTTTCATGACCTATCGTAGCTGATATACAGGTAGCCTTGTCTATACCTCCCGCCATGTCATCAAGTTGCTTCTTGACCTTTTCTCGCCAATGCTCATCCATTAACAGACGACGCTTCAAATTAACATACTTGGCTAACTTTTCTTATAGGCCGAGGAGTTCGCCCCACTCCTCTAGAAGTTTTTTTAGCCCGTTATTGTGCTTATCATATCTGGAGATTAAGGAAACCAAGGTTTCCGAGTCGGCCGCGTTTTGATGACACAACGATAGCTCAAACGACATTCTTAACAAAGTCCATAAAATAATAACATCAAACATAATCCAAAGACCATTCAAAATCGAAAGAACATACCTAAGCAGCAGAAGTTTCAAATTGACGCACTCTAGTCCTCGCTGGTAAGGACTCTAAATAATTAACATCTACCTCACAGATCAAGTTCTTTGTTGCCCGATTGAATCGGGTGATCATCGCCTTGTGCCCCAGCTCCGTGAAAGGAGTCTCATGTTTAATGGGAAAAACTTCACCCTTGTGGCGATAAGCCTCTTCAATTGGTAGCTTGAAGCCTGCCGTCGACTCTCCCACCATTTCCTTGCCTTTACCGCTGGTAGCAGTAGCTTTCATTCATGGGGCAGATAACTCCGCCTCTGCCGACCTAATAGAAATAGGCATGACAATCTTTATAGTTTCTACGGACCGCTCTTTGGCCGCACTTTTAGCGTTTCAAGGGGAGGCCTCTCCTTTCCTCTTCTTCGTATTCTTTTCTTCCTTCTTTTTATAACCCGTTTTCTTTGATCAGGGGGATGTGCATCCTCTTCCTCCCCTATAGAAGCCTCGATGCTTCTTTATTGAAGGGCACTTCGTCTAGCCCTTTCTCAGTTGTTACTCAGTCCTGCATAAAAAGAAATTATAATAATTTCTTTACAACAAGCTAAAGTTATGGTCTACCTATGGGGGTGGAGTTAACAGATTGTCAACGGCTCTTTGACTTGCACCATAAGCAAACCTCATAACACTGAATTTCTTCATTAGATCTGGATGTTTCTTGCTCATATATTCCTTAGCAATTCCTGTAAAAACACAAGTTAGGAAAAGGCATGCATATATGGAAAAGAGAAGATCTGATGAAACTTACTTCTATCAATCTTTTGATTGATTCCGAATGCGGAAAGAAGATCCTCGTTCTCCAACTCAGTTTAAGTGGGTATCCAAATATTTTGAACGTTCATTGGTTTCCTTCCTAATTAAGCATCTATCTTAGCATACTCTTTTATCACTGCGTCACTTAATGTACATTGCGGTCTACCATTATTAAAACCCAAAAGGTTTGGTTTAATGTCAAAAGAAATCTTAACATTCCATCCTTTGGAACTATACATATAACCAAACTTCGTCCTATATCTCTTTTGGTTGTTTGGAAGGTCGTGGACCATCTTCAGTCCTCGGTGATGAGTAGAAGTAGCTGATCCATATCCTTAAGATTGTGAATTACCCAAATGTGCCCTAAAAATGTATTTAAAGGAAGTAAGTCTTGGAGGCATGGCCAAAACCTTGGAAAGAATCAGAAATGCCACTAAGCAACCCTAGGCGTTAGGATAGAACTTCGCTACAGTTATGTCCAAAAATTCTAACACTTCTCAACAAAAGGGGTGAAGAGGAAACCTAAGTCCCAGTTCAAATGAGGGGATATATACAACTACACAATGTGAACCGTGAAACTTAACGGTGTCATAGTCCCCAGGGGTGATCAATTATATTCATCCTTCATGCCCCACTTTGTAGTAGTGATGGTTGCTCTTTCCTTGTCAAAGTCCTTCTTGGGTTAGAATTCAATGAAATAATGTAGTCGACTACCGCGCCCTTTATGTAAAATGGAGGAGGCGCCGTTAACGCACTTTCTCTTCCAGAGAACTCGACTGATTGTTCAATTTTTTTCCATATCTACATAGAATAACCCTTCCAGGTCAGGATTTATTCTCGTCAAGTAGTTTGGGAAGAAAGCAACGCTCACTTCCCAAGGAGCAGGTTTGTAAATCTCTGATAAATATACAGGGAGACAAATGACTCTTCCCCGACCTTTATTGATTCTAAATGTGGAGTAATTTTGATTGTTGTACTACTATCATCCGAATCATCTGACATTAAGTCGCTATCGTCAATTTGTCCACATACAAATAAGCGGGGGAAATTCGACAAGTTGGGGGTGTTAGTACTATCTTAATCAAAGTCTCTTCATTAGCTAGAGCATCCATGTCAACCATAGTGGAACATCTCAGTTGTAAACTATATTGTCACGTAAGATATATTGAGATGCAGGGATGTTTATGCTATGAATTGTGAATCCCCCGGCCTATTTTTCTGTATAACTTTAAAACGCCTACAGATAATTTAGATTATAATAACATTGGTCGAAATTTAAAAATAACAAATCAGAGTGGCGCAGCGGAAGCGTGGTGGGCCCATAACCCACAGGTCCCAGGATCGAAACCTGGCTCTGATATTCTTATTAATTTTTTTTGTTAAACTTTTTAGGAATGGCTTTTTATAATAAAACTAGAGTATTGCTCATGCAACACATAGAAGTTACGGCAGAGTAAATATAAATTTACATGTTCTCGTTACGGGAGAGTGGATAATAATTTACATGTTCTCATAAATTGTCCTTGGACTCAGTTAGTTTGGCAAAGGTTTTCTGATCTTCCTAGTGCTATGATGTGTACCTCCTTTAAGGAATGATTTGCTGGAATTGTGAACCAACGACATTTGATAAATGTGGAGCTCGTTAGTATGTGTCCTTGGCAAATTTGAGGTGCCCGTAACGATTACTATTTTGAGAAGATAGAGGTGCCTTCTGATGCTTGCTTTAGACGAACCAATGATATCCTTATGGAGTATCCCAAGGCCAACGGTTGTATGGGGAAAAGGAGTAGGAATGATAGTACATATTGGCAACGTCCCAATCTTAATTTCATTAAAATCAATGTTGATGCGGCAGTTGACGAGAAGACAGGTTAGGTGGGTCTAGGTTTGGTGGCTCGTGATGCTACGGAAAGTGTTATAATGGCAGCTTCGAAGTCTATGTGGCCCTTCTATGGCGTGGAAAGAGGTGAAATAGATGGGTTATAACTTATATGCGTTGTTCATACGACCATCTCCTTTGGATGGAATCAATGTGTTTTTGACGGTGATGCTCGAGTTATGATTGACGCCATTGTTGTTAAAATCACGATTCTAATCCACGATTTTACGATCCAAAAATAAGCGAGCGATTTTAATCGCAACTAGAATCTTAAAGTTGTAGAATCTTACGATTCTAGTTGGAATAAAAATTTTAGAGGTAGAATCATAACACGATTCTACGAATTAACGATCCGATTCTACTAATTTAAAATGACTTATTTTCAATTTTTCTTATGTACTATTTTTTTTTTACTAATCTCTTTTACATATACACATAAATGTCAAATTTTGCATTAAGAAAACTTTTTTAATTTCTTAATCAATATGTAGATTAAACTAATTTTAAAAGGTTTTCGTTATATTCTTAAAAATAAAGTCAAATAAACTTTAATTTAGAAATTTAAACTTTTGAATTGGTTAATAATGATAAGGAACTAGATTTTTTTAATATATTTAAGTTTATTTATAGAATCGTACGATTCTACGATTCAATTCTACCGATTCGATTCTACCTCTCTAAACGATTGTAAGTAGAATCGCGATTTTAACAACTTTGATTGACGCCTTAAATGTTAAGGTGGCTTGGGCTGCCCATCACCAAGTTCTCATTGATAATATTCTCTCCCTTGCTAGCTCAATCTCGTAGGCCTCCTTTGTGTTACCTTTTCGGGAAGCGAATATGGTTGCCCATTACCTTGCTTGATGGAGTGCTTCTTGTTTTTGTAATAGGGTAGGCGTGAGGGTGGTCCGGATTGGATCTCAGATCTTATTGTAGTAGATTCGTCTTAGTCTAGCGTCCGTTGTATATATAAAAATAAATAGACATAAATTAACGATAATAATGTGTGATTGTAATATATTCTAAAAGTAAAGATAGTACAAAATCACCATATCTTATTTGAATGAAATGGATTTATTTGGGAGACACTGAGTTTTAGTGAGATTTACTTTATGGAAGTTACTTGTACTACTATCTAAGTAAAAGTATTATAAATTAAGTTTGGAAGAAGAAGTTTTCTTTTCATTAATGTTTCAATCATAGATGAATGATAGTATGATTTAGAAAAAATAAATATTTGTTGCTTTGAGAGAAATTTGGGTTGAATAAGAAATCTTTAGCTATTAAATTTAATAAGGTTTGATATTGTACAACTACATCATCATCATCATATCATACCCATTCTATCCATTAAAGAGGATGTGGTTAAAATGTCCCTCGGCTAAAAAATGAAGGATGCAACAGTTTGACCAATAAGTTTGGCCTATAAAGAGGGAAGAAAGATGGCAGCTCATACCCATTAAAGAGGATGTGGTTAAAAAGTCCCCCGGCTCAAAAATGATCATCAAAGTGGTTTTGTCCTACCTTTACTTGCCGACCTGCATCATAAGTTTGACCTATAACAATAATAGACATATAAATGAACTTAAAGCTAAGCACATAAAATTATGCATACAAAACTAAATAAAGGAAAAATAAGAACTAAGTAAAAAGATTCAAAGAGAGATATAAAAAGGTGATAAGTGCAATTATTTGCACTAATCGCTTACATTTTTATGCTCCATTGCAGTTTCTAGAGGCGTTTTTGGGTCATTTCGGATGGTTTCACTCTATTTCGGTGTCTCATGGTCTAAGTATGGGAAAACGAGTGAATTGTGGTATTTTGGTGTGTTATTATGGGTTTTTGATGTTAATCGTGTCTAAAGGGTTCAAAGATCAAGTCAAGCTACTAATCAAACCAGGTCACGACCAAAGAAACGAGTTCAAGAAAGTGAACTAGTCCAGTGGCCAAAAGCCGAGTCGGCTGAGGTAGCACCATAAGCCTCGACGACTCGGCTAAGAAAAACAGAATATCACCACTTTTACAGAAGCTATCGCCGACTCGGCGAGGGGAGCAAAAAGGGCACCTCCGACTCTGTGGTAATTGAAGCAAGCTACATCATTTTTCCAGAAGCTCAAGCCGACTCGGCTGTAGGTTGCATTTTAGTGTCGCCGACTCGGCGCAAAAGGCTGACAAGTTTGCTGATTTTTCCAGAAGGCCAAGCCGACTCGGCGCCTTTGGTTCTTTTAGGACAGCCGACTCGGCAAAATCCCAATTAGGCGTGTTTTTCTCCGGGCTTCCTTTGGGCCTAGGGTTAATCTCCCACATTAGTATAAATAGAGCCCTTAATCCTGATTAGGGTCCTCTTCTTCCTTCTTGATACTTTTTCTTAGTTTTTTTTAGTTTTCCATTTAATCTAGCTTTCAATTACTTTAGTTTTTAATTTTACTTTGCAAGAACATCAATTTAGTCTTTGGCATTCAATCTTCCTTCAAGTTTGTAAGTTTTCTTTGGTTTTAATTCATTGTATTAGTTTAAGCTTTATTTGGTGAACATTGAATCTTAGTATTAATCATCCTTTAATAATAAGCTATCTTTCTCCATTATTGCTTTAGTATTTCATTGTTATTGCTATTAAGTATTCCATTATTGCTCATTTTTGTTTAGCTTTTAATTCTTTGTACTTTATGTTTAGCATCAAATTTGAATTACTATTCATTGCATTTACCATGTCTAGTGATTAAATCCATTTTCTAGGGTTAGGGTTTGAACCTATTAGTTGAGCATGAATTGATTCTTGGATGTGTTTATGAAACTATGGATTGGGATCGACTTTGCCGGACCATTCAATAAAACTAGCGTGTGAGATTGGGATCGACTTTGCTTTAGGGTAAACTTTAGTTAAATTCTTATTAATTCGGTCAATAAAATTAACGTGTGAGAATTGAATTAATAGGGTCTAAATCTAATAGTTAATCAACAGAGCGAGAGTTTGAGATTAACAAGATCAAATTTAATCACACAATTAATCCGACACTTCATAGACACTAATGAGAATTGGATCATGCAAGACTTTAGGGGATTCCCGGCACCCTAGATTTCATAATCATATAGTTTAAAACCATTTTAATTATCGCATTTGTAGTCGTTAGTTCAAATCAACCTATATTTTTATCCCTTTAGCAACATAATCAATTTAAATCGTAGAATCCATTGTCCCAAGCTTCCTTGTGTTCGACCTGCAGCTACACGTACACCATGCGCTTGCGGTTAAATAAAATTTGCACATCAAGTTTTGGCGCCGTTGCCGGGAAAGCGATGGACAATTGATTTGTTGGTTTTTGTTGAATATTTTGCTTCTCTTGTTTACCCCCTCCCCAGATCTTACACTTTCCTTGGTTTCTTTGTTGAATAACCAGGAGATCCCGGTCTCTTGAACATTTTCATCCTGAAATCGAAGCTATAGCTCGCCGACTTAACGCCCTTAGAAGGCGAGCTAGAAAAGAGGAGGTAAGACAGGTAAGACAGGTAAGCATGGCGGCCCAAAACAATGATAACAATAATGTTAACAATAACTTTGGCCGCATGAGTGCGCCTTCTCTCGCCCTAAGTTCTATTCCTAGTATTGTCAAGCCTAACTTTGGTGTTGATAACTTCGAACTGAAACCTCATCTCATCCAGATGATTGAACGGAATCAGTTTGGAGGACATCCCTCGGAAAGTCCCCATGACCACGTTGCGGACTTTGTGGAGAGGTGCGACACCATTACACAAAAGGATTTAAGTGAAGATGTTGTACGGCTAAGGCTTTCTCCTTTCAGTTTGAGGGATAAGGCCAAGGCCTGACTGAAATCTGAACCTGCAGGTATATGCCGGACCTGGGAGGAGTTGGCTAATGCATTTTTGGCCAAGTTCTATCCTCCTAGGAAGACATCGCAGATAAGGACGCAGCTGCAAACCTTTAAGCAACTGCCTTTTGAGTCGTTTCACGAGGCCTGAGAGAGGTTTAAAGACCTCCTATTGAGTTGCCCTCATCAATAGATCTCAGATTGGTTGCTTGCCCAATCCTTTTATGTAGGATTTCGTGATGAGCACAAGTCCTCGGTGAATGCAGCTTGTAGTGGTGACATGGACTCTAAGTCACCACAAGAGGTCTTGAGACTGTTTGAGACCATGGCCAAGAATAGCTTTTCTTAGGGTAGTGAAAGAGAACGCGCAACACAGAAGGATACCACATATAGTGAGGCTATCAGGACCCTCACAAGACAGATGGTCGCTCTATCCGAGCAAATAGCCAAGGTAAGTATGGTAAGTGGTAATTCTAGCTCTTCGGTTAACAACGTTTCTATGTGCGATACTTGTGGCGTTTCCGGTCACTGTTCTAATGCATGCCCCCACGTTTACGAGGAGGCAAACGATGTGTATGGTAGACCGGCGAACGACCCTTTCTCTAACACTTACAATGCATGTACTAAGAATCATCCATACTTTTCCTACAAGAGTACCAACGTGTTGAACCCCCCTCCGCACCAAGCACCACACAATCCACCGGGGTTCAACCAGAGGCCAAAACCTCTACACCATCATCTACCACCATCCAATGTAGAATCACAGATTGCAGAGCTTCGTGGCATGATGCAGGCGTATATACAGTTGAGTAGTGCGCATATGAAGATGCTTGAGACACAAATGACACAGTTGTCTCAACAGCAGAATATGCATGCTCCAAATCAGTTTCCTAGCCAGCCTGAACACAAGGGCAAGGAGCCCAACCAGATGAATGCTGTGACAACCAGGAGTGGTAAGCAATTGGTTGATCCTCCCTTAAAAGAGGTGACACCAACAGGTAGTATTTTTGTTAGCCCTGATACTAATGATGATATTGTTGTTGAGTCTGATACTAATGCTGATGATGTGAATGGTAAGTCTGTTGTTGCTAATGATGCTAAGTCTAAGTCTAGAGTCACGGACCTTCTAATTAAGCATGTGCCTTTTCCTCAGAATTTACACAAGCTAAATTAGAAAAGAAATTGGGAAATTTTTAAAGCTTTTAAAAGATGTGTCTATAGAAATTCCTTTCTTAGATGCAATTTCTGAGATTCCTGCATTTCCCAAATTTCTTAAGTCTATTATGTCCCAGAGTAAGAAGCTTGATGATGTTATTCAGGTGTCCAAGGAGGTGAATGTGAATGCTTTTATTATTTGTAATTTGCCTACTAAGCTCAAGGATCCCGGTAGTTTCAGTATACCTGTTACGATTGGGAACCTTACAGTAGACCAAGCTCTATGTGACCTAGGTGCTAGTGTTAGTTTGATGCCCTATTCCATGTATAAGAGACTTAGGCATGTTAATGAGTTGTCCCCCACCAGGATGACCTTGCAGCTTGCTGATCGCCGCTTTGTCTATTGATATCCGGTTTCTAACGCGTCGTTTAACGCTAGAAACCTTGGCTATGCAAACACATTTATAACACCCAAAGTACAATTATAGCGAGCATAAAAGTAAGTCGGGGATCGAACCACAGAGAACAAGGGCAAGGAAGATTGAGTGCTATGTGTAGAGAAGTTGTGGTGTGTGTATAAAGATGGGTGTTTTAGACTATACTAGGGAAAGCAAATAAACAAGATTGAGAACAACAGTAAGAAACAAACGGGGTTGGTGAGGATTCACCCTAGGTCGATACTATGATCTCATGCAAAGCTAAGTCAAGGGAGATCGAGCGTGGCTCAATCGAGACACTTAAGATGACATGGGGAAGTTGATGACCTATAGTCAATACGAACGACCCATAATCGCCCTATGCCTCACAAGGGAGTGGCAGGTTAAGATATGTATCGAATATCAATCAATCAAACCACAACAACCTCAACCCTAATCTAGCATATGAACAACATTCACAAAACCTAGGGTTTCACCAAACCAAAACCCCTAAGAAATCTACTCTAGCATGGTTGAAATGAAAACAACAAAGAACAAGGAAGAAAGCATGTATGTAAACATTAGGGCAAGAAGTAAACTAGCAATACTGAAAGATAGGACAGTAAATCTAACTACCAACTACACTAGAAAGCATTAAGAGCAATGAATGAAAGCAAAGGAACAAGATTCAAAGCAATAAATGAAACATGAAAGAAGAAAGCATTAAATGACATGAATGAAAGATAAACAAAGTAAATGAAAGCAATAAAGAAAGATAGAAAGATAAACTTACATAAACTAAGATGCTTGAATGAAAGGAATTGAAATTACAAGACTTGAAATGTAAAGGAAAGCATTAAACACTAATTCTAGGGCAAAGAAATGTAAAGAAAAGCAATAAATGATGTTTAATAGAAGAGGGAGTTTCTATCTATCAAAGCATAGGGTTTTAGTTCCTAAAAGTGCCTTTATATAGGCTACAAAAGATGGGGACAAAAGCCCCAAAAGACCCTACGAAAATAAGCTCGCGAAATAAAACGCAGCGCAGAGGAAAGCTTCCATTCGCCCGAATTGCCTGACAGATTCGACCGAATCTGACACATTCGACCGAATGTGTTTGGATTCGGTATTTCCAGTGGACTTTGGCACTTTTGGGTCTTGAGGTCCATTCGACCGAAGCTAGGATGGATTCGCCTGAATCCTACAATTCGCCCGAATGGCTTGTGGATTCGACTAAAACAGTAGGCTGGGCTTTGTTCCTTGAGATGCTGGGCTTGACTTCGACCGAATGGCCCCTAGATTCGACCGAATCTAGGTCTTCTTGGCCATATGCACCTCCAAACAATCATCAAATGAATTTCGATCTTCGTGATATCTTCAGGGGTGATCCGAAACATTAGTGAGAGCCTCGAAACGTGTGCCTTTTCTTCGACCTTGATGTCTAAGCCTCGAACTCAACCCAAATTACCTCGAAATCTCCCAAAAACACCTAAAATGATCTCTAAACACCTTGGAGACAAGAACAAGGTAAAATCGAGTGTATAGAGCATAAAACCAATGTAAAACACCGAGATACGACACCAAAGTAGGGCTATAAATGTGCTTTAAATCGAGCACATCAACACCCCCAAGCTTAACCTTTGCTAGTCCCTAGCAAAGAGACTAGGTAGGAACAACATGAAAGCACCGGGCATCCCAAAACAAACTGACTACGAAAGCAAAGCAAAACTAAACTACGAAAGCAATAAAACTTAATACTCACTGTCGTAGGAATCACGGTCGCACTTAGCACGTACGACAAGCCCTTTAAACCTCAAGGTCTCCCAAAGAGGACGAGTTAGGTCTCGTGAGGGTTTTCAGAAGGAGACCCACAAATCCAAAGCAAACAAGCATGTTGAGCGGAGAACAAAACAATACAAGCATGTGCGTGAGCAAAACTCTTCCCTAGCCATAGGTGTGCAAGTACAATGGTCTCAATAGAGCTTAATACCAAAGAGAACGACCAATTCCACAAGCTTGAGATCACTAGGGCAAGCAACAACACAGGCTATGTCACCCACTACCTAAAGAGGTCACAAGTCTACACTCCCCGGGTAATTTCTCAAAAGATGTGAGAAATATGCAATTACGCTCATGCCTTTGATTATGGTTCTTGTTTCGCTCATAGTCTTCCGACTAAAGATGAGTCGGGAATCAAACACCTAATAGGGGAGAATCATGGGGATTGTGTCATATCTAACTCCAGCACAGAACAAACTAAACGGAACAAGTAGAACAGGTTAGCATAAGGGTTATAACGTTGGCTTAGGGTTAAGGTGGGATACATTTGGGAATGTGGAGCTAAGTAGAGGATAACAAGTGACCCTAAACAAAACACCCACAAACATCTCATGATAAACAAATGAACACTATATCCAACAACCATAAATAACCCAATAAACTCATGAAAGCACAATGATCTCCATCATAAGACACCAAAAACATGAAATCTCATAAGCACAAGTGTCTCCAAGCTCATCTCCCAATAAAATATCGACCTTCTCATTCACATGAATATGATGTGTATAAAATCTCAATGAAAAACAAGAGAAAGGTCGCTCAAACATAGAATATGTATGGATAAAAACAATGAATGCACTTGAGGAAATAGGAGAAGTAATAAGAGCTTGACATGAAATGGATAGAGTCATAAAAACCAACAAACATAATATCATCACCAAAAACCTACTCATCGATGTAGCACACAACAACCCCACCATCACTTAAGCTATCCTCTAGGTAAGAAGAGGGAATATTTGGCTCATGTGGAGGTTAAATAATGTGGCTACAAAGGAAAAGGAAAAGGCAAAAACTTGGCTCATCCTAAAGTCAATTGCGTTCAAGGTAGGCTATTTGGCTATGTAGCTTAACTCTAGCGAACGTGTTATCATCCCTGGTCTCAAGAAAAGCCGACTATACTGGAGAAGAACCGACACAATACTTAGATCCCCTAACTAGCACACAAAATGAATGGAACTCGCAAGGAGTCCAAGAAGGCTCGATACTCACAGGCTAGTCGAAATGCGCCTCTGAAGGTAGTCATCCAAGCCACCAACCAAGCAAACCCCAATTCCCCCAAGCTATGTGGAAAACAGTCGAACTCTAGGTCCCTAAACAGGCACAAGGCTAAGGAAATACGAGTTTGCATAGGGACATGAAATGTGCACAATAGAAGCTTACATGCTAGACTCACAACTCAACCATTTATTGAAAGCAAGGATAAAACACAAGTATACAACCTAAACATGAAACTATACAAGCTAAACAAGACAAAAACTACACAAACTAAACATGCGAAAAACTAAAAGAAAAACTAAGCAATAGTTACAATAATGCAAATCTTTCGGAATTTTGAAAGCGTAAGCGCATCCTCCCCCAAGCTAGCTCAAGAGCCGTCTCGGCGATGGGGAAGGCGAAAGAAAAACAAAAAGAACAAAAGATAGGCATTATTGGAACTAAAGGGAACACAAAACAAACATCATGAAACAACAAACACCGGGTTATCTCCCACAAGTACTTTTGTTTAACGTCGTTAAGTTCGACTCAGCTAACCACCAGCTCAAACAAATGAAAAGCTAGGGAAAGAAACCATACCTGAGCTAGGAGCGGATTCACTGCTAGCATCGCCATCACCTCGCACATGGTGACCCAAAACTCTCCACCTTGCAATAGTGGCGGAGGTAAGCAATGTAGAACCGGGGTCACCCGGATGAAAACTCAAATATGGGGCTCCCCCAAGCTTAGGTGGAGCCGTCTTCTTCTTTTTGTATTCTTTTTTCTTTCTTTTTCTCACCCGCTTCCTCTTGCGGGGTTGCTTGTCAATACCTTCAACTTCATCATCATTTCTAGAGTGCACAAGAACAAACTTCTCCTTTTCAACATCAACCAACTTCTTCTTTTTCTCATCATCATATCTCCTCACCTCATCACAAGAAATCATCACATCATCATGAATATGGGCATCAACAAAATCAAGCCCTCCAACCTTATCACCTTGAGAATCATCAACCACATCTAGAGAGAAAAGTTGCTCGACCATGGGCTCTTTTGAAGACTTAGCAAACCCAAAAACCGCTTGCTTATCGGCTACCCGTATAGTAATAGTTTCGGACTCACAATCAATAAGGGCACCCAAAGTCTTCAATGCATCTCTCCCAAGTATGAGGGGAGTGTAGGGGTCTTCCACCATATTAAGAACAACAAAATCGCAAGGGACAACAACCCTCCCCACTTGGATTGGAAGATCCTCAAACTCCCCACATGGTACTTTAACGCTCCGGTCGGCTAGTTGGATGGATTTCTTAGATGGCTTAAGCTCAAAAGCGAGGTGCTTAGCAATACTCATCGGCATGAGGCTAATAGAGGCCCCCAAATCGGCAAGTGCACCTTTGGGTTTTTGGTTCCCAAGAGCAACGGGGAGCACGAAGGGTCCTCTAGCCTTTTCCTTCTTTGCCCAAGTGCCTTGAACAATAGCACTAACTTGCTCCGGTAGATTGACAACCTCACTTTCAAGCCTTTTTTTGTTCCCCAAGAGTGTCTTCAAGTACTTGGTATATTGAGGCATTTGCTCCATTGCCTCTAAGAACGGGATATTCATTTCCAATCGCTTCATATGCTCAAGAAACTTAAGAAATTTGGCTTGCATTTGCTTCTCCACCGCTCTATATGGGAAAGGAAGCGATGGGCCATGTAGACGTTCACGAGCTCGCCACTCTTGCATTTTTCTCCAATTATCCTCTTGCTCCAACTTCTTCTTATCTTTTTCACTCACTTCATCTCTCTTCTCAACTTCCTCTTATTTCTTTTCCTCATAAACTTTCTCAAGAATCTCTTCTTCGACCCCTCCCCCAAGCTCATCTTCATGCTCATCATTTACTTGAAGTTCACTACCCATAGAAGAACCATCACCCAAATCATCACTTAAAGCTTCAGTTGGACCCGGATAGGAAGTACCCGATCTAAGGAAGATCGCCTTGCATGTGTGGTGGTTTGATGGTTGATTAGGAGGTGGAGGTTGGGTGGATGGGAATAGCATAGGTGGAGGTGGTTGAGCTAGTTGTGCAAGTTGGGTCTCCAATTGCTTTTGTTGGGTTTGAAGTTGTGCCATTTGAGAAATCAAAGTTTGATTGAGTTGGGCTAAGGTATTCAATTGGGTAGTTATGAAGTCTTGGTTGGGAGTGGGGTTAGGAATTGGTTGGGTGGTTGGGTATGATTGGTTGGGATTGGGTCGTGGCACTTGTGGGTAAGGCTTACTTCCATTGGGTCTAGGGAAATTACCACTGGCTTGATTGTAGTAAGAACTATAGTTGTTGTAGCCTTGGTTGAAGTTTCCTTGACCATTGTTGGGATTGAAGGGTGGTCGGGAGGCCGGATTGTTGAACAAGCTATATTGAGAATGCCCTTGACCTTAGTTCCCATAACCCATAGCCGCTATATGTTCGGAGTTGCACCCATACCCATCAAAGTTCGTCGCTTGGGCCCCCTCATAAGCACTTGACCCATAATCTACCGATGCCACATGATTCGGACTTCTTCCTCCACAATAAGATGCATCATGATTAGTACCCCCACAAATATGGCATGAAAAACGTTTGGCTTCATTAGCGGCGGAGACAATTTCTTGTCCATCATAGCTTCAATTTTTGCACTAATCGAATCAATACTTGCTCTATCGATCGCGCCCCTTTGTTGCTTACAACCCCTTGCACTACCCCAAGTGCTATTCTTAGCAACCTCTTCGATTATGGCTCTCACACGGTCGCATGGGATTTTTGAGAGTTGCCCACCAACCGCGGAGTCTAGGAGTGCCTTTGTTGAATCATTAAGCCCATCATAGAAAAAGGTGTTCAAATGGTTCTCCCCATATTCATGATCGGGGCAAGCTCGGAGCATACCCTTAAATCTAGTCCATGCGGCACATAGGCTCTCATCGTCCTCTTGTGTGAATGACGTGATCTTTTTGCGCCAATCTTGCGTGCGGTTTGTAGGATAGAACCTTTCGAGGAACACCGTTCTCAATTGCTCCCATGTAGTGATGGAGTTGGGCTTTAAACATTTATACCAATCTTTGGCGTCCCCCGCTAGACTAACCGAAAAGAGGCATAGCTTGATGTAATCGGGGTGGTTAGGGCATTGAGGTATGAACCTACAATTCTCCGTGAATGCCTCCAAGTGTACGAGAGGACATTCGTTTCTTAACCCGCAAAATGGATTTTCCTTTACCATTCTTGTGTTTTGTGGGTTTATGCGGAAGTTCGGTGGGGCATTAGGTAGTACCACGGCCTCTTGAAACTCTCTTGAGCCCGGGGTCCCAAATTGCCCGAATAGAGGTTGATTGTCGGCCATTGATGGAGGTGGATTGGGTCTAGACGATTGACGTGGAGTAGGAGGAGGAGATCGTCTAGTGACCCTTTGTATCTCAGGATTATATGGAACAAGTTGTAGCTGTGATCTCATTGTGTTATAGCTCATGCAAAAACACTAGAAACCAAGCGTAAGCACTGACAAGCAAGAATTATTTAAACAAAAACTAAAGAAAGCAGTAAAATGGACTACACAAGCACAAAAGCTAACTATAACGCCTTGCTCCCCGGCAACGGCGCCATTTTGATAACCGGTTTCTAACGCGTCGTTTAACGCTAGAAACCTTGGCTATGCAAACACATTTATAACACCCAAAGTACAATTATAGCGAGCATAGAAGTAAGTCGGGGATCGAACCACAGAGAACAAGAGCAAGGAAGATTGAGTGCTATGTGTAGAGAAGTTGTGGTGTGTGTATAAAGATGGGTGTTTTAGACTAAACTAGGGAAAGCAAATAAACAAGATAGAGAATAACAGTAAGAAACAAACGGTGTTTGTGAGGATTCACCCAAGGTCGATACTATGATCTCATGCAAAGCTAAGTCAAGGGAGATCGAGCGTGGCTCAATCGAGACACTCAAGATGACATGGGGAAGTTGATGACCTATAGTCAATACGAACAACCCATAATCGCCCTATGTCTCACAAGGGAGTGGCAGGACAATATATGTATCGAATATCAATCAATCAAACCACAACAACCTCAGCCCTAATCTAGCATATGAACAACATTCACCAAACCTAGGGTTTCACCAAACCAAAACCCCTAAGAAATCTACTCTAGCATGGTTGAAATGAAAACAACAAAGAACAAGGAAGAAAGCATGTATGTAAACATTAGGGCAAGAAGTAAACTAGCAATAATGAAAGATAGGACAATAAATCTAACTACCAACTACACTAGAAAGTATTAAGAGCAATGAATGAAAGCAAACGAACAAGATTCAAAGCAATAAATAAAACATGAAAGAAGAAAGCATTAAATGACATGAATGAAAGATAAACAAAGTAAATGAAAGCAATAAAGAAAGATAGAAAGATAAACTTACATAAACTAAGATGCTTGAATGAAAGGAATTGAAATTACAAGACTTGAAATGTAAAGGAAAGCATTAAACACTAATTCTAGGGCAAAGAAATGTAAAGAAAAGAAATAAATGATGTTTAATAGAAGAGGGAGTTTCTATCTATCAAAGCATAGGGTTCTAGTTCCTAAAAGTGCCTTTATATAGGCTACAAAAGATGGGGACAAAAGCCCTAAAAGATCCTTCGAAAATAAGCTCGCGAAATAAAACGCAGCGCAGAGGAAAGCTTACATTCGCCCGAATTGCCTGACAGATTCGACCGAATCTGACACATTCGACCGAATGTGTTTAGATTCGGTATTTCCAGTGGACTTTGGCACTTTTGGGTCTTGAGGTCCATTCGACCGAAGCTAGCATGGATTCGCCCGAATCCTACAATTCGCCCGAATGGCTTGTGGATTCGGCTAAAACAGTAGGCTGGGCTTTGTTCCTTGAGATGCTGGGCTTGACTTCGACCGAATGGCCCCTAGATTCGACCGAATCTAGGTCTTCTTGGCCATATGCACCTCCAAACAATCATCAAATGAATTCCGATCTTCGTGATATCTTCGGGGGTGATCCGAAACATTAGTGAGAGTCTCGAAACGCGTGCCTTTTCTTCGACCTTGATGTCTAAGCCTCGAAGTCAACCCGAAATCTCCCGAAAACACGTAAAATGATCTCTAAACACCATGGAGACAAGAACAAGGTAAAATCGAGTGTATAGAGCATAAAACCAATGTAAAACACCGAGACACGACACCAAAGTAGGGATATAAATGTGCTCTAAATCGAGCACATCATCTATCCTAAGGGCAACTTGTATGATGTTGACTTGAGGCCGGTAGGTAAGCTGATCGTACCTTGTGACTTTGTCATCATGGACATACCTGAGGATGCTAAGACTCCCATCATTCTTGGTAGACCTTGTCTAGCTACGGCTAGTACCTTGATTGATGTAGCTAAGGGTAAGTTAGTGATGAGCGTGGGGGAGGATAAGGTTGAGTTTGCTATTCATGATGCTTTGAAGTCCCCAATCCCCAGTGAGTCTATATGTCAGCTAGCTTGAGTTTGCCGATGATGTGTTTGATGATCCTGATACAGCCCATGAGATAGATGCCCTGCAATCCTTCCTTGAAGGAACTGGGGGCGGTCCTGCTGAGATAATGGGATGGGATGACTCTTTAGAGGGTCAAGCTGATGATCATGAGTGTGTTTTGTCTGATGATGTTTTACAGGTTGCTGAGTATGCTTTTCTTGGTAACGGTTCTACTTACCCTATTATTGTCAGTAGTGACCTCAATGGTAGTGAGCTAGACCGGTTAGTCAATTTGGTTAGGAAATATCGGAAATCCATTGGGTACACGATTGACGATACCAAGGGTGTTAGTCCGTTTATTGTTACTCACCGTATTAATGTTGATCCTGATGTTACTCCTTCCATAGAGGGACAGAGGCGACTCAATCCCAATATGAAGGAGGTTGTTAAGAAAGAGGTGCTTAAATTGTTAAATGCTGGGATCATCTACCCTATCTCGGATAGTAAGTGGGTATCCCCAATACAGGTTGTCCCTATAAAGGGAGGAGCGACTGTTGTTGAAAATGATAAAAATGAGTTGATCCCGACCCGAAGAGTCACAGGGTGGCGTATGTGCATTGATTATAGAAAGTTGAATAAAGCCACCCAAAAAGACCATTACCCCAGTCCCTTCATAGACCAAATGTTGGAACGGTTGGCTAAGCACTCCCATTTTTGTTATTTGGATGGATACTCTGGATTCTTCCAGATCCGTGTTCATCCAGATGATAGGGAGAAGACCACATTCACATGTCCCTATGGTACCTTTGCATATCGGAGGATGCCATTTGGATTATGTAATGCTCTTGCCACCTTCCAGCGCTGCATGATTAGCATATTTTCTGAGTATATTGAGCATTGCATGTAGGTTTTCATGGAAGACTTCTCTGTGTATGGTGACTCTTTCGATGACTGCTTAGCCAATCTAGAGAAAGTGCTTGATAGATGCGAAGAAGTCAACCTGGTCCTCAACTGGGAGAAGTGTCATTTTATGGTACGACAGGGTATAGTCTTGGGTCATCTTGTGTCTAGTCGAGGTATTGAGGTCGATAAGGCCAAAGTCGAGGTAATAGAGAAACTACCCCCTCCAATTAATGCGAAAGGAATCCGTAATTTCCTTGGGCATGCAGGTTTTTACAGGAGGTTCATACCGGACTTTTCTAAGGTTGCCCGACCTTTGACTGAGCTTTTGGCCAACGATGTACCTTTTGTTTTCACTGACGATTGTTTAGCTGCTTTGAGAAATTGAAACAGGCTTTGACTACTGCACCGGTTATCCAACCTCCCGATTACAACCTGCCTTTGAGTTGATGTCTGATGCTAATGGCTATGCTGTGGGGGCAGTTTCTGGACAGCGTAAGGATGGTAAGTTGCATGCCATCTATTACGTGAGTAACACCTTGAATGAGGCACAGGTAAACTATGCAACCACCGAGAAAGAGCTTCTGGCAATGGTATATGCGTTAGAGAAGTTTAGATCCTATCTCATAGGGTCTAAGATTATTGTTAACACTGACCACTCTGCTCTTAAGTGTTTTTTAAATAAGAAAGATGCTAAGGCGAGACTAATTCGGTGGATTTTGTTGTTACAAGAGTTTGATTTGCAAATTGTTGATGAGAAAGGAGCAGAGAACTCAGTGGCTGATCATCTGTCCAGACTTGTATTGGATGAGGTGTCAGGTACGCCTGACATTGATGATTCCTTCCTTGATGATCAACTAATGGTTCTCGCGGATGCTGACGATACTCCTTGATTCGCAGAAATAACAAACTATCTAGCTATGGGTGTGCATCCCTCTGGGTTAAATGCATACCAACGAAAGAAGTTTTACCATGACGTCCGCTACTACTTTTGGGACGATCTGTTGTTGTTCAGGGCATGTGCAGACGGCATTCTCCGCCGTTGCATCCCTGAATGTCAGGTACATTCTATCCTTAGGCATTGTCATGATCTACCTTGCGCTGGACATGTTGCCTCTTCTAAGACTGCTGCTAAAGTTTTACAATGTGGAGTTTATTGGCCATCTCTTTTTAGAGATGCACAGGCATATGTTAAGATGTGTGACCGCTGTCAAAGAGTTGGCAATTTGCCAAAGTCCAATGCCATGCCGATGAATCCCATTGTTGAGTTTGAGATTTTTGAAGTTTGGGGTGTCGATTTTCAGGGTCCCTTCCCTTCCTCATTTGGAAACCGATATATTCTTGTTGCTGTTGATTATGTTTCCAAGTGGGTGGAGGCCGTTGCTACTAAGACTAATGATGCTAGGGTGGTAACCAAGTTTTTCAAAAAGACCATCTTTCCACGTTTTGGTTGCCCCCGCGCACTCATAAGTGACAATGGGACCCACTTCATTGAGCAAAAGTTTGAAAATCTTCTTAGGAAGTACGGAGTTGTTCAAAGGTATTCCTTGCCATATCACCCCCAATGTAGTGGGCAAGTTGAAATTTCTAATCGCGAGCTTAAGCTCATTCTGGAGAAAACTGTGCATACGTCCCAAAAGAATTGGTTTGATAAGCTTGATGATGACTTATGGGCTTATAGGACAGCTTTTAAGACTCCTATCGGGACCACGCCTTTCCGTTTGGTCTATGGGAAGCATTGTCATCTTCCCGTGGAGCTAGAACACAAGGCACACTGGGCGATTAAGGCCCTTAACTATGATTTGAAACGTGCAGGTGATAAGAGGCTCCTAGACCTCAATTAGCTCGACGAGATACGCCTAGATGCATATGAGAGTACCATTATCTACAAAGAGAAAACTAAAAAATGGCACAATCAACGCATTATTAGGCGGGAATTCAAAGAAGGTGAGAAAGTGTTAGTTTTCAATTCCAGGCTCAAGTTCTTTCCCGGTAAGCTAAAGTCTCGGTGGTCTGGACCATACACTATTACTAAAGTGTTCCCTTATGGGTCGCTTGAAGTAACTGGACCAAATGGCACATTTAAGGTCAATGGACACCGAGTAAAGCATTACATCACAGGTGAGCCTCTTGGTGAAGAGGAAGTCATGGTACTTGCAACCTAGATTTGTGGGTCGAATCACGTCAAGCTAATGACGTTAAGAGCGCTTTGGAGGAGGCAACCCGTATACACCATATTTCATATTTTATTTTATTTTCTTTTAATATATTTTTTTTCTGTTTTTGTTAATATTTGTTTAGTGTGCAGCTAATAATTAAAAAAATAAAAAATAAAAAAAATAAATACGAAAAGAGGCAGATTTGAGGCAGAAACAACAGCCGACTCGGCTGTAGTGAAAAAAAGGGTGAAGCCGACTCGGCGTAATAATCTGGACAAAATCAGTAACCAGGCAAAATAAACCGCCGACTCGACGGTCATGGTCAAAAAACGAAAGCCGACTAGGCTTGAGGGGCTGACAGCTTTTGCTCGGCTTTTTAAACGCCGATTTCTACCCTAACCTCTTATTTCTCACCTCCCATTTCTGAATTTTCATTTCTCCCTCTACCCTAACCTTCTCTCTCTAGCTCCGAACCCTCATCTCCTCCATTCAAGAATCCTAAGCATCCAAATCTCCATTCTCACACCTTCAACCTAGCTTCTTGGGTTTTCATTGTTACAAATTGGTAGAGAAGGTCCTTCAAGGTTGGAATTTGGTACTCATCTAGCAACATTTCATCTACATTTCATTTTAAAAGGGTATAAATTTCTATCTTTTGTCTTTCAATTTTGAACTGTGCATTTTTGTGGTAAATACTTGTTGTTAGAAGACCTTTAGGCTTAAGACTCTTGGATCGTATTGTGGTAGTTGTTTGATTATTTGTTTGGGACATTGTTTGTGTTGTTGTTGTGCTATACTCTTGAGGATCTGTGGTTTTAGCTGTTCACTGTTATAGATCATTATGAAAAACCTGTTTAGATCCAAGAGAACCAAGACAGGTGAGTCTTACTCCTCTCAAAGGGAGGAACGACAACTCTCACCACCACCGCCAGACCAACCCCGAAGAGCCCAAGGCTCGACGTCCTCAGGAAACATGGGGTGTAGACTAACTTCCTCTCAATCCAAAATTTTTGGAAAGATAAGGGATCGAATTCTACTCCCCACTAAATTTGTAGATCAGGATGCACTGCACAGTACTGGACTTTTTAATGGCATTCACACACTACTTGAGAGGAGGGGACTCCATGGCTTCATGGATATCGCCGCAGACGTGTACCCACGTCTGAAGTTCGAGTTTCTTGCGACCCTGACTCGTCACGAGTCTTCTGAGAGACGCTATATCACTTTTAACGCTCTGAACATGGTCTATTCCATGTCATACCTAGACATCGCCAGGGTGTTTCATTGGGTTATTCGGGATGATGAGTACGTGGTCCCCATTGAAGGGGATATCATGCATTTTTGGTTGGCCATTACGGGCAACAGACCGTACCGCGGTTGAGGCAACAAGATTGCCCATGTTTATCATCCGGCTATGCGGTACATTTTTCGTTTCCTCTCCATGACAATCTTTTGTTGCGGAGAGCCTAGCGGGGTCTCTAAGCCCGAGCTTGCTGCTATGCGGTCGTTCCTTGTACACGACCAATGCACACCCAATTGGGTGGATATATTTGTAGAGCGTTGCCTCGCTGTGCGCAACGCCGATCGCGGCAAGATTGGCATGGGCGGAATGGTGACGCTCTTGATCATATAATTGGGTATTAACATACCCGACGATGTCCCAGTTTTAGCACATAACACCACCATAATTTATGACAAGCCCACGCTGCGTAGGGTGCGATTCATCTCATATCGTATGCCCTACGCATGCTCTCTTATTTTACCAAATGGGCGTATAGTGATCATCCCTCCCATCCCTCAGCATGTTTTTTGATGTGAGGAATGATGACACAGCGGAAACGCTGTGTAATCGAACCATTGCATATTCTATGCGCCACCCCGTCGAGCAAGCCCCAGTGGCTGCAGGTGTTCACATTGATTTTGACGAGGGTGGCGATAAGGATGAGGAGGAAGAGGAGGAGTATGTTCCGTCTGAAAAACAAGTACATAGGGACGCAAGTCCCGCTGTTGATTTCGGCCCCCACTGGTATCAGCAGTTTGATTAGAGGTTCTCCTATTTGGAGAACAGGTATGGAGAGATGGAGGGTCAACTAGACCGTTAAGATGGAAATCTACAAACCTTTCAAGACACATACGAAAGAGACATGTACAACCTTGATACGCGTCTCCAGTCAATGTGGATTTCCCAAGAGGCCCAAATGAACTACTATTCTGGGCAACCGTATGTCGACCCTAGAGCCAGCATCGCTGAGATGGAGTCTCAAAGAGAGAGAGATCGAGCCGCTAAGCTCGAAGCTAGGCGGACTAGGAGGAGTTCATTCTCTTTCTTCCGCCGTCGTGGTCACTGAGGGCCACTTATCTTTTAGGCTTCCCCCGCTTATATGTTTTTGTTTTTCATGGTTCGTTCCCTTGCTTCACAGTTAAGCATTGGGGACAATGCTTTCGATAAACATGGGGTGGAGTCTACATCTGTTAGCTATAGATTTCTTTTTGTTTTCTTAGTTTAGTTTTTTGCTTCGTCTTTTATTTCTGTTAAAAAAATGAAAAAAAATGAAAAAATAAATAGTGAAAAAAAATATTTTAGAGTGCTAGCCATAACTTGTGAAGGAGGTCTAGGCAAAAGGTGAGTGAGTGTGCTTCTGTTGACATCTATCTACATCCTTTGCTATGGCGTTCGCAGGTATACTTCTTTTCTTATCTTTATCTTCTATCTATTTCTAGCTCCACTAAATATAAGGACCTCAATAAGTAAGGGGAAAGACTCAATAATCTAAGATATGTATAAGACACCTCTTAGTACCTCTCTCTCTAGTCAGGTTCCTAGAGAGTTCCATCTCATGCATGTCCCTCTTTATCTGTTCCTCTCATGCTCTCCTAGGTCTTCCTCAACTTCTCTTACCCTCTCACTATGATGCTTTTGCTCCATCTTCGAGGGCATCATAAGTATTTCTTTCACATGACGAAACCATTTGAACATCATTTCACGCATCTTTGTAGAAAAAGGGGCAACTGCTAACTTCACTCTAAGCTCCTGGTTCCTTATTCTATCCATCATTGTGTGGCCGCACATCCACCTCAGCATACATATATCTACAACTTCCATCTGATGTTCAAACGTCTTTTTTACTAGCCAACATTCCGATCTATACAACGTAGCAGGCCTAATAGCTACTCTGTAAAATTTATTTTTTAATCTACTAGGAAACATCCTATCACATAGCACCCCAGCTGCTGCTCGCCACTTAAGCCACCCCGCTTGTATACGGTTAGTAACATATACATCAATCTCCCCATTACTCTAAATCACTAAAACTAAATACCTAAAATTAATCGCATCACAAATACTCTATCTTCCTAAGACTTATGAGCAACCCTTTATCTTCTAGAACTGCCCTCCACTCTTTTAAGTGTCTATTAGCCTCCTGCTTAGTTTCTGCTACCAACACGATATTATTCCCAAATACCATGTACCAGGGTACTATCTCCCAAACAGATTTAGAAATCTTCTCCATTATGACCGAAATAATAAAAGGAGTTAGGGCAGATCCTTGATGTAGGCTCACTTTAATTGAGAAAGACTTTGTTATCCCCACCGACGTGTGAATGTTAGTTGAAACTTTGTCATACATGTGTCGTATATCCTTAATATAACATTGTGAAATACCTCTGGCCTTGACGCTATCCCAAACGATGTCCCAAAGAATGCTATCATACGTACGCCTACTCTAGGTCAATGAACACCATATGTAAATCCTTCTTCCGCTCCCTATATTTTTTCATAAGTCTCGTCAAAACATGAATAGCTAAGTGGTTGATCTTCTTGGCATGAAACCAAATTGGTTTTCTCTTATCACCATCTCTTGTCTGATTCCTCTCTGACTCTTTCCCTTTGTTTTATCGTGTGGCTTAAGAGTTCGATCCCTCTATAGTTCCCACAGACTTACGCATCACCTTTGTTTTTATATAGAGGGATTAGTGTGCTAGCCTCCATTCTTTTGGCATCTTATGTGTCTTCAAGATAACATTAAACAGTTTAGTCAACCAACAAATGTCTTCCATACCTAAACCCCTCCAAACTTCGATAGGTTTACTATCAGGTCCAACTGCCTTTGATCTCCCCATCTTTTTAAGAGCTACTTCAACATCCGCTATGCTAATGTCACTAGCAGACCCACAATTAAGGGTTTTTTGGGTGTCAGCATAATGACTACCCCCCTTCTTTTCTCTCCTAGTCTCATTATACAACTACCACATTTTAAAAAATTGATTAAAAAAATAAAAATGGTGGATTTATTGAATTAATTATATATTTATTATCCCATCGGAAGAAAATATAAATAATTACAAAAGATAAAAAGGGCTAGAAAATGAATAACAAATAGAAAATGAAAATTTACAATGTTATAATAGTGGAAAAATATAATCATGACAAATTCTCCAACTTTCAACAGTTAAGCAAATACATTATATAGTCATAAATTATTAGACACTCGTTAAAACACCTAAGCAATAAATAACCATTAGATTTTTTACAAATCATCAAGTATTGTAAGTTTGCCATTTGGAGTTTTAAAACTCTTTTATTATATTGTATGATACATTTATGATACGTGCGAAGGGATTCCAAGTCAATCAGAGGATGCGAATGAAATGTGGGTGAAAATGGCAGAAACCATTTGAAAGGTGGCGAAAGAGACCCTAGGGGCATCGTCTAGAAGACCAAAAGTATTCAAAGAGCCGTGGTGGTGGAACAAAGAGGTGGAGGAGAAGATAAAGGACAAAAACAAGAGATTTAGGGAGCTTATGAATTGCATGGAGGAGGAAGATCGGATAGAGATGAGAGAGAGATACAAGGAAGCCAAATGCGCGGCAAAAAAAGTTATTACAAAAGCGAAAAGTCGTGCTTATGAGGACTTGTATCAGAAGCTTGATACCAAAGAGGGGGAGAAGGATATTTTTTAAATAGGGTAAGACTAGGGCCAGGCAGCATCACGACTTAGGTGCAGTGAAATACATCAAAGATGAGGGAGGGTGAGTTCTCCTGAGAGAGGAGGACATAAAAAGCAGATGGCATCAGTATTTCTCTCAACTACTCAATGAGTGTAGCACTAGTGGAAAAAATGATATTGGCTGCTGCTTATTGGCTGCGGACTTTTGGGAAACGCAGCCCATATGAGTAACAAAAAAAGCGGGAAAAAAAAAACAATAAAGGGCTGCGGTTTATATAGATGCCCGCAGCCCAAAAGTGTTTCAATAAGTATATTATAGAAAGGGCTGCGGTTTTCTACGTGTCCGCAGCCCTTAACCCTTCGAAATTAATATAATGAATTTTAAAAAAAAAAAAATTAAACAAGGGGCTGCGGTTTTTTAGTTTGTCCGCAGCCCTTATGCTCTTACGAATTATTGAGGAAATTTAAAAAAAAAAATTAACTAAGGGGCTGCGGGCATGCTTAAAAACCGCAGCCCTAAACCCCTTAAAAAAAAAAATTAAAACGATTTATTTTTATAACGTTAACTTTTTAGCAGCAGTATCATCAGTATAGCACGCATATCAGACTCTTCTTCTTCCTCTCAAAACAGACGCTTGCTCATTCTTTCCCAAAATCTCCATTCGAAAATCTTGCTCTTCATTCTCCATTCGAAAATCTTGCTCTTCTTGCTCGAAAATCTTGCTCTTGGTCTTCTTCATTTCAATCGAAAGTCTTGCTATTGGTCTTCTTCTTCTCTTCTCTTCAAAAACCCACGAAATTTCTTGGTCTTCTTCTTCTTCTCTTCAAAAACCCACGAAAAATCATTTATACTTTTGGAGTTGTTCTTCTTCTTCTCTTCATTCGAAATTCTTCATTTCAAGGTAAGTTAATATACGAAATTTTCGGATATACGAAATTTTAATTTGTTTTTGTATACTAATTTTAATTTGTTTTCATTGTATAGGTTATACACAATCCACCATTGTTGTCTTCTTCTTCAAGTTTTCAAACCCACGAAAAATTCAAGGTACTTTTTCATTTTCGATTTTGTAAATTAGGTTTAAATTTATCAAAATTGTTGAATGTGTATGTAGTTGTTGTTTTTAAATTTATAGTATGTGTATGTATGTAGTTGGTTGATGTTGATTATGGTTATATGAATGAATGAGTATGTGTATGTTTTTAAATATACGAAATTATATGAATGAATGAGTATGTGTATGTTGATATACGAATGAGTGAGTATGTGTATGTTGATATACGAAATTATGTTGATTATGGTTATATGAATGAATGAGTATGTGTATGTTTTTAAATTTTCGATTTTGTAAATTAGGGTTGTTTATGGTTATATGAATGAGTTGGTTGATGTTGATTATTGATAAATTTGGTTGTAGTAGGAGTTTTTAAGTTTTAAATTAGATTTAATTAGGGTTTTGGATTATTGATAAATTTATCATAATTTATGAATGTGTATGTATGTGTTGTTATATTTTTAGGTAATTATTTCATTTTAATTATGAATGTGTATGTATGTAGTTGTGGTTTTTAATAAGTTTTAAATTTTTCATAACTTATTTTATGAATGTTGTACATACATGTTTGGTTATATAAAATTATAATATGAATTATAATGTATGAAGTTGTACAATGTTAATCATTATAAGTGATTTTATTTTAGAACACAATATATGCATATATAAAATTAGTATATTTGGTTTGGAAGGAAATTTAGTCTATGAAGTTAGTAATAGAATTGTATTAATATTAGTACTTGTTATAATAAGAATCTTGTTGAAAATGTCGTATGCTTAATTTTGTTTTCTTGTTTAATTGTAGGTCACATTCTTATTATTCATCTAGATACACAAGGTAATTTCTTTTATTATTTAAAATTTTCATTGTTGAATTGTTGTTGAATTGTATATTTGAATTGTTAGTCATTGTTGAATTGTTGAAATGTATTATTGGACATTGTTGTTGAGTTTATTTAAAATGTATGATTTTTGTTTATTATTTAAAAGTTGAATTGTTGTTGATTTTTGTTTATTATTTATAAATATGAGTTTATTTGAATTGTTATTCATTGTTGAATTGTTGTTGAATTGTAATACATTTGAATTGTACATTTAAACTTTACTTTGAAACTTTAATAATTTGATTTGGTTGATGTTATATAATTTAATTTGGTTTTATATTTATGTAGTTTAATTATGTATGTAGTTTACTTATGTATGAATAATCACAATAGTTTACTTATGTACTTAATTAGTTTGTTAATTAATTAAAATATACATAGTTTTTGAACAATTTAAATAATAAGAAGGTTAAATATGCTAAATTTGGGTAATCTAAGGTTAAGTATATATATAGTTATGTATGTAATGTGTATTAATTTTGTTTTGAATTAAATAATCACACTTAGGATGACAAAAGATCGTTCTTGGATGTATGGAAGCATTGAATCGTCGGAATTTATTGATGGCGTGTTAGAATTTTGTAGTGTTGCGGTTGAACATCAAATTAGGACGGGGGGAGTTGGTTTTTATTGCCCATGTGTCAATTGTGGCAATGTATCAAAGGTAGATAGTGTTTATATGCTTAGGGAGCACATACTCCGACGTGGGTTTAGGCCTCAATATCATGTTTGGGTTTGGCATGGTGAGGAGGGAGTTTACAAGGAAAATAGGGTTGTTGAGGATGTCAATAATGTGGCCGATGTTAATGAGGATGTAGTGGATGAAGAGAATGTTGATGAGGATGTGGATCGTGTTGATGAGATGATGGAGGGAGTCGAGGATGAGTTAGGAAAACGTCCTCGTGTATTTGACTTGTTGACAGAGGCTTCTCAAAAGCCTTTGTATCCTGGATGTACAAAGTTCACCAAGCTTACAGCAGTTTTGACGATTTTCAACATTAAGTCAAAGTTCAATTGGAGTGACACTAGTTTCACAATGTTATTAGAAGCGTTAGGTGAGATGCTTCCCGAGGGAAATGAACTTCCAAAGTCGACATACTATGCCAAAAAGCTAATGTGTCCTTTCGGGTTAGAGTACCAGAAGATTCATGCGTGTCCGAATGATTGTGTATTGTATCGGAATGAAAACGAGAACTTAGAAGAGTGTCCTAGGTGTGGGTTATCGCGTTACAAGCGTAAAGGGGCTCGAGATGCTAAAGGGCCCCCGGCTAAGGTATTGTGGTATCTTCCAATAATACCAAGATTCAAGCGCTTGTTTTCTATAAAGAAAGATGCGTTAAATTTGAGGTGGCATGCAAATAGGGTGAAGAAAGATCACTTGCTCACACATCCATCCGATTCTCCGGAGTGGAAGAGTATTGATAGGTTGCACAAGACTTTTGGGGATGAAGTTCGTAATTTAAGGCTCGGACTGTGCACGGATGGAATGAACCCATTTGGCAATCTTAGTTCTCAACATAGTACTTGGCCGGTACTTTTAGTTATTTATAATTTGCCACCTTGGTTGTGTATGAAGCGTAAGTACATTATGCTTTCGCTTCTTATCTCGGGCCCTAAGCAACCTGGTAACGACATAGATGTATATCTTGCACCTCTTGTTGAGGATTTGAGAAAGATGTGGGATGAAGGAGTTTCCGTGTATGATGCATATGCTAATGAGGAGTTCACCTTGCGTGCAATGCTTTTATGCACCGTTAACGATTTTCCGGCTTATGGAAACTTATCAGGGTATAAGAACAAAGGGAAGAAAGCGTGCCCAATATGTATCGATGACATGGAATCCACGTGGATTCCTAAGTGCAAACATGTATTCATGAATCATCGAAAGTTCCTCCCACGAGATCACCAATACCGTAAGAAGAAGAAGATGTTCAACGGGGAGGTTGAGGACCGTGTAGCTCGTCGACCGTTGTCCGGTTATGAGGTTTACGAACAAGTTAAGGGGGTTGAAACTGTATTTGGTAAAACAGGGCAAGTGCAAGGGGGTGAAGATCGACTGTGGAAAAAAGAATCAATCTTTTGGACGCTTCCATATTGGAGAGATCTACAGGTTAGGCATTGTCTTGACGTTATGCATATAGAGAAAAATGTATGCGATGCCATACTCGGGACTCTCATGAACATTCCGGGTAAGACAAAGGATAATAAGGCCGTGCGAGATTACTTTGAATGTAAGGGTATTCGTCCGGAGTTGTGGGCACAGGTTAAGGGGAGTAAGAAAAGAGAAAGAACTGATGAAGTTGGTGGTAGTAGCAAGGGAAAGGTCGGTAAGAAGAAGATGAGTAGTGAAAAAGTTTATTTGCCTCCAGCTTGCTACACATTGTCCAAAGCAGAGAAGCGAGCCTTTTGTGAGTCTTTGTATGGCATTAAGGTTCCCTCTGGGTACTCATCTAACATGAAGAGATTTGTGACCCTTAATGGTGAATTGAAGTTGGGAAGCATGAAATCTCACGATTGCCATGTAATGATGCAAGTGTTTTTACCGATCGCACTACGTGGAATATTGCCAAAACATGTGAGATATGCTATTACCGAGCTATGTTCGTTCTTCAACACTATTTGTAGTAAAGTTCTTGATCCCTTTAAACTTGATGCTCTTCAACTCGACGTGATTGTAACTTTATGCAAGTTTGAGATGTATTTTCCACCTTCTTTCTTTGACATAATGGTTCATCTTATTGTTCATCTTGTTCGTGAAATCAAGCTTTTAGGTCCAGTTTTTCTAAGGTGGTGCTATCCTTTTGAGAGACACATGGGTGTGTTACAAAACAAAGTGAGGAATCCAGCACAACCAGAGGGGAGTATGATTCAAGGCACTGTAAGCGATGAGATTGGTAATTTTATAGCCGAGTATATGGCTATGGCAAAGCCTATTGGACTACCCACCTCTCGACATGAAGGAAGACTTGAGGGAAAAGGAACAATTGGATCTAAAACAATCACACCTTCTCGGGATAGTCTGTTACAAGCACACCTGTATGTGTTGCATCATATTTCAGAAGTTCATCCTTTTTTGAATGAGCATTTTGATATATTGCGCGCAAAATATCCGTCTAGAGGTGATAGGGCATTGATGCAGTTGCATAACAAGACGTTCATTGATTGATTTCATAACCGAGTAATATGTGAAGAACTAAAGGGTGTATCTGAAACTGTTAAGTGGTTAGCTTTTGGTCCTCGTGATGATGTCAACAAATATGAGGGTTACGATGTCAATGGGTTTACATTTTGGACTGAGAGTCAAGATAAGAAGTCATCGTATCTGCAGAATAGTGGGGTTTCTATTTTGTCGTCATCTACATTTTACGCGAGTGCCAAGGATCAATCGCCGGTTGATGCTAAATCGGTATACTACGGGCGGGTACATGAAATATGGGAGCTTGACTATTGTACTTTCACTATGGGTCTTTTCAAATGCAAGTGGGTGGATAATAATCGACGATGCGTTAAAAATGACGACCCTTGTGGATTCACTCTTGTAGACTTGGATCGCTTGCGTGATGGTGAGGAGCCATTCATACTAGCCACACAAGCCAACCAAGTATTTTACATTGAAGACCCTTCTAATAAACAATGGTCTATTGTTGTACCGGGAAAAAGAAGTATCCTTGGTATAGGTGATGTTGAGGATGAGGAAGAATATAATGCTTTTGAAGACTCCCCGCCCTTTATCAATCCAAAATCGGTGAATGAAGATGATGAAGATGTTGGTTATATGCGTGTAGATCACACGGAAGGAATACATTTGAATTAAGTGATTCACAAGGTATGAATTATTTAAGGTTATTAATTTTGGCATTTTCGGGCGTAAAGTAGCTTAAACGTTGTTTGTTATGAATGAAACTTGGCACACACCACTATTTAGTATATATAAATGTGTTGAAGTTGTTAGAATTGATAATAGTTGTCATATGCTTGAAATTAAGGGTCAAGTTGCGTTTTTTAACGGTTTTGAATGAATTTTGTCATTTTCGGGCGTAAAGTAGCTTAAACGTTGTTTGTTATGAATGAAACTTGGCACACACCACTATTTAGTATATATAAATGTGTTGAAGTTGTTAGAATTGATAATTGGTTTCATATGCTTGAAATTAAGGGTCAAGTTGCGTTTTTTAACGGTTTTGAATGAATTTTGTCATTTTCGGGCGTAAAGTAGCTTAAACGTTGTTTGTTATGAATGAAACTTGGCACACACCACTATTTGGTATATATAAATGTGTTGAAGTTGTTAGAATTGATAATAGTTGTCATATGCTTGAAATTAAGGGTCAAGTTGCGTTTTTTAACGGTTTTGAATGAATTTTGTCATTTTCGGGCGTAAAGTAGCTTAAACGTTGTTTGTTATGAATGAAACTTGGCACACACCACTATTTAGTATATATAAATGTGTTGAAGTTGTTAGAATTGATAATTGGTTTCATATGCTTGAAATTAAGGGTCAAGTTGCGTTTTTTAACGGTTTTGAATGAATTTTGTCGTTTTCGGGCGTAAAGTAGCTTAAACGTTGTTTGTTATGAATGAAACTTGGCACACACCACTATTTGATGTATATATAATGTGTTGATGTTTTTAGAATTTAAAATAATTGTCATATGCTTGAAATTAAGGGTCAAGTTGCGTTTTTTAACGGTTTTGAATGAATTTTGTCATTTTCGGGCGTAAAGTAGCTTAAACGTTGTTTGTTATGAATGAAACTTGGCACACACCACTATTTGGTATATATAAATGTGTTGAAGTTGTTAGAATTGATAATAGTTGTCATATGCTTGAAATTAAGGGTCAAGTTGCGTTTTTTAACGGTTTTGAATGAATTTTGTCATTTTCGGGCGTAAAGTAGCTTAAACGTTGTTTGTTATGAATGAAACTTGGCACACACCACTATTTAGTATATATAAATGTGTTGAAGTTGTTAGAATTGATAATAGTTGTCATATGCTTGAAATTAAGGGTCAAGTTGCGTTTTTTAACGGTTTTGAATGAATTTTGTCATTTTCGGGCGTAAAGTAGCTTAAACGTTGTTTGTTATGAATGAAACTTGGCACACACCACTATTTAGTATATATAAATGTGTTGAAGTTGTTAGAATTGATAATTGGTTTCATATGCTTGAAATTAAGGGTCAAGTTGCGTTTTTTAACGGTTTTGAATGAATTTTGTCATTTTCGGGCGTAAAGTAGCTTAAACGTTGTTTGCTATGAATGAAACTTGGCACACACCACTATTTGGTATATATAAATGTGTTGAAGTTGTTAGAATTGATAATAGTTGTCATATGCTTGAAATTAAGGGTCAAGTTGCGTTTTTTAACGGTTTTGAATGAATTTTGTCATTTTCGGGCGTAAAGTAGCTTAAACGTTGTTTGTTATGAATGAAACTTGGCACACACCACTATTTAGTATATATAAATGTGTTGAAGTTGTTAGAATTGATAATTGGTTTCATATGCTTGAAATTAAGGGTCAAGTTGCGTTTTTTAACGGTTTTGAATGAATTTTGTCGTTTTCGGGCGTAAAGTAGCTTAAACGTTGTTTGTTATGAATGAAACTTGGCACACACCACTATTTAGTATATATAAATGTGTTGAAGTTGTTAGAATTGATAATTGGTTTCATATGCTTGAAATTAAGGGTCAAGTTGCGTTTTTTAACGGTTTTGAATGAATTTTGTCGTTTTCGGGCGTAAAGTAGCTTAAACGTTGTTTGTTATGAATGAAACTTGGCACACACCACTATTTGATGTATATAATTGTGTTGATGTTTTTAGAATTGAAAATAATTGTCATATGCTTGAAATTAAGGGTCAAGTTGCTTTTTTTAACGGTTTTTTTTTTACGATTTTTGTCACTTTCTAATGTAATTCTATTTTCCACTCTTTCAGGTACTTGATCTACAATGCATCTTTTCAGAGATGACATTGTGCCCGAGATTGCGACTGTGGATGACGATGTCCATAGTGAGTCGGATAAGGACTACGATCCGACGAAGGAGAAGGACATAGATGATGGTGATCAAGCCGTTGAGGAAGACGATCCATTTGTTAGACACGAGCAATTGGCTCATGATGCTCCTCCTATTGATGAGACGGCTTCTACTCAAACAGCGACAACTTCAAAGAAACGAAAAGGGCGAGGTCCTACGAAAAACCTCAAAGTCAAAGAGCCCATGTACCTCGAATACAATGCCTTGGGTCAACCGTGTGGAAAGTGGCGTAAGGAATATGGAAAACAAGTGGGTTTATGTGTTCGGAAGATTTCCATATTACACGCCTGGCACGAGGTTCCAGAGGGCTTGAAGAAGTCATTTTGGGATGATACGATGGTAATAATTTACTTTATTAATTTACTTTAGTCTTTTATTAATTTACTTTAGTCTTTTATTAATTTACTTTTATTTTAAAATTAATTGAATTGACATTAATTATTAATTATATTTTCCTTTTGTAGAATCTTTTCCACATCGAGCACGACGAAGAAAAGAAGAGTATTTTTCTTTCAGCTGTTGCTGAAAGATTAAGAGACTTCAAGGCGAAGCTCGTAGGTGGTTGGATTACCAAGAAGCGTCACCGTTTGACCAAGAAGGTCAAAACGGGAATTAAAGATGGAGAACAAGCTCCCTCCAAAATGCCGTATGAGATATGGCCACACATATCTAAAAATGAGTGGGAGGCATTTGTTGCTAGGAAAACAACTCTTAATGAAGTTGTAAGTATTATAGCTTTTCATTTTTATTTACTTCTTTTGATTTAATTATTAAACTAATAATATATGACATTTGACTTATTATGTTTATTAATTAGGAAAAACGTGGTAAAGCTTCCGAGTCGGCAAAGAAAAGGAAGTTTTACCATCACATGGGGTCAAGAACTTATGATGAGGCCCGTAAAGAGTGGGTGGATGCGGGATTGTACCCCAAACAGAGCTCAGCCGCGAGCTCATCTACGACTACCCCATCTGTGAGTACTCCAGCGGGAGATCGGGTGCTAGATTGGTATTGCGGGCTTCATGCTCGAGATGAAAGTGGTAAATTTACCATTCCCGATCCTGGAACGAAGAAGATCGCGGATGCTGTGGTGAGTTTTCATATCATTTAGCCTTATATTCTTGATTTGTTATGTGTTTAAACTAATTGATCGTTTTTATTTGAACAGATGGGCTGGAAGGAAAAAGAGGCTACGGGGGAGTTCACCCCAAAAGGCAATGTTGATGCATTGCATATGGTCTTAGGGAAAGACCATCAGGGGCGGGTAGTCGGCAAAGGAGGCGTCCGCGTGGGCGTGAAGAAAGCATTTGGCAAAGAGTTCGCTACTCCTCGATCCAGAACGATGCCATCTCTTGAGGAAGTAGAGAAACGAATCGAGGAGAAAATCACAGCCAAAGTCACCGCAAAAGTGACTAAGGACGTCTTCGACAAGATGGCATCACTATTGCAGAAGTTAGGAGCTACCCATGACGACTTGGCCAATTTGATTGCCGAGGACCAACAAAGTCAACATGGGGATCCTAAGGCTTTGGTGGAGCCATCGCCCGAGCCCCTTACCCCCGTAGCACACCAGCCCATTACCCGTAGCACACCCGAGCCTCACATTCCAACGCCGGAGACCATGAACTCCGTTACTCAGGTTTCGGAAACAACACCTGATGAGCCAGTGATAAAGGTACATTTAATTTTTAAATATACAAGCGCGTATTTATTTAAATTTCAACGTGTTTTGATAATTTATCATGATGTTAATTATACTAAACGAAAAAATTTTTAGGAGGCGACTCCTTGCTCTCTTTTGTTGCCTCAGTTAGGCGTTGCTCGTGGTGGCGACTTAACTGAGGTTGCATTCGGTGAGGCGCAGCCAAACCAAGTGGGCCAAACAGTGCATACAATGCCTGTTACACGTGGCCACATTAGTGTGACGGTAGAAACTATCGTTAAGGGGTTCGAGGATTTCTCACTTCCGGTTCCAATGCCAGAATGGAACCTTGAGACTTTATCGAACGCCCGAGGTAGTTTCGTCACATGGCCATATGCTTGGGTCCGACTCACGGCGAAGGTAATATATCTTTAGTATTATTTTATTTGTTTTTATTATTTTAATTGCGTGAGTAATTAAACTAATTTAATTGTATGAAATGAAATAGGAAAAGAGCTCAAAGGGCTCTAAAAGAGAGATCGGTTCCTCATCATCGGTGACAATCACTCCAATCTTGACTGATGAGGAGCTTAAAGATCTCTCTTCAGATTGTCTATGGCTGCACAAGGGTGCATCTCGCATGACTGAGGAGGACCCACTTCTTCTACCCCTAGGCACGGACCAATTTCACACTGCCGAAGATGGTTTCGTCATTATTGGTCCTAGTGACATTGGGCAATTTTTGCGAGGGAGATGTTGAATGTCGCCCTTATTCATGTCTACATGCTGTATGTGATTTTTTATCTTACAATTTAGGTTTTATTGTTTAATTGTTTTAATAATCGAATGACTGACAAAATTTTCTTATTCGTGAGTTTAGTGGGATGTACGAGGAGTTGAATAGCCTCGAACCTCCAATAACATTTGGATGGTTTGATCCTGAGTCTATTAGGGGTGAAAAGAGTGTTACTGATCCAGATGACGTCAAAGCATACGTAGAACGTGCTTTGAAACATTCATTTGAATCGAAACACTCATTCATTCTGGCCCCGTACTATGAAAGGTGATTAGTTTTATTATTTTATTAAATTGAACTTAAATTTTGATTTTACTTACGTTCACATATTCTCTATCTTGATGATTTAAAATCGTGGTTTTTGTAGTGTGCACTGGATGCTTTTGGTCATATGTCCGATGACCAATATGGTGCACGTTTTCGACTCACTAAGTCGTGGAAATCCCGTGCCTCGCAACATGAAATTTAAAGCTTTGTTGAATTCGTAAGTTTATAAATTGTCAATTAATTTCATTTAAGTGTTATATATATATTATTGTCAATTAATTTCAATTAATTTCTTTACTCTTGTGTCTCAGGGTTATGAAGAAAATGCGTGGCGAAATGGGATGTGCTACAAGAGCCACTAACCCGAAATGGAGAGCAGTAAAGGTATATATAACATTATTTAGTATATATTATTGTCTTGAATTAATTAAAATTGAAAACATTTGTCAAATGATTGAAATTAGTTAGAATTGAAAACAATTCGACCATAAAATAGCTTAAACCTTGTTTGTTATGAATGAAACTTGGCACACAACACTATTTGGTATATATAAATGTGTTGAAGTTGTTAGAATTGATAATAGTTGTCATTGCTGAAATTAAGGGTCAAGTTGCGTTTTTTAACGGTTTTGAATGAATTTTGTCATTTTCGGGCGTAAAGTAGCTTAAACCTTGTTTGTTATGATGAAACTTGACACACACCACTATTTTGATACATAAATGTGTTGAAGTTGTTAGAATTGAAAATAGTTGTCATTTGCTCAAAATTAAGGGTCAAGTTGCGTTTTTTAAGGTTTTTGAATAAATTTTGTCATTTCGGGCGTAAAGTAGCTTAAACCTTGTTTGTTTATGATTGAAACTTGGCACACAATACTCTTTGGTGTACATAAATGTGTTGAAGTTGTTAGAATTGAAAATAGTTGTCATTTGCTCAAAATTAAGGGTCAAGTTGCGTTTTTTAAGGTTTTTGAATGAATTTTGTCATTTTCGGGCGTAAAGTAGCTTAACCTTGTTTGTTATGATTGAAACTTGGCACACAACACTCTTTGGGTATATTAAATGTGTTGAAGTTGTTAGAATTGAAAATAGTTGTCATTTGCTCAAAATTAAGGGTCAAGTGCGTTTTTTAACGGTTTTGAATGAATTTTGTCTTTTCGGGCATTAAAGTAGCTTAAACCTTGTTTGTTATGAATGAAACTTGGCACCACACCACTATTTAGTATATAAAATGTGTTGAAGTTGTTAGAATTGATAATTGGTTTTCATATGCTGAAATTAAGGGTCAAGTTGCGTTTTTTAACGGTTTTGAATGAATTTTGTCATTTTCGGGCGTAAAGTAGCTTTAAACGTTGTTGTTATGAATGAAACTTGGCACACCACCACTATTTGGTATATAAATGTGTTGAATTGTTAGTTGATAAAGTTGTCATATGCTTGAAATTAAGGGTAAGTTGCGTTTTTTTTTAACCGGTTTTGAATGAATTTTGTCATTTTTCGGGCGTAAAGTAGCTTAAACGTTGTTATGAATGAAACTTGACACACCACTATTTAGTATATAAATGTGTGAAAGTTGGTTAGAATTGAAATAGTTGTCATTTGCTCAAAAATTAAGGGTCAAGTTGCGTTTTTTAAGGTTT